>CM064884.1:57546081-57603417 GCA_003313485.2 Penstemon barbatus | reverse complement strand
GAAAAACTTATGTGTCGGAATAATTCAGACTCAGATCTACTTACATTCTAATATGTTCTGAGGCTTTTCCGTGAGTTTTGCTATACAATGGAGCCAAATTAAAGTACCATTTGGTCCGACCACTTGAGTTGTTTCCTTATTTCTACTTAATTTATGGAACTTTAATCTCCAATTTTTTTAAAAAAAAATAAATTAAAAAATATGAAGTCTTCATAGCATTACTTAAGTTAGTAACAAAACTATTTATATGAAGCTGAAAAAATTAGAATATTGATCAATTAGCTTGACTTTAATTCTTTCGTTTCAATAGCTAACTTTTTGGGTATGGTTCTCTCAAAATCAACAATAACCCGAAAACTATATCTAAGTGAACAAAAACTATATCATTATTTTACGCTTACAATTATATGTTTTGGCCTGGTGTGTACCTTGTGGAATTCTTGTATTATAACTAGGATAAATATGTAAATTTTACCGCATTTCATTGTTGCCAAATACGCTGGAGGCCGTGTAATATATAATCAATTTGTACACACAAGTTAACCATCGCAAACTGTTTGATTATATTTTTTTTGGTTTCCCGAGGGTTTAATCCCTTTCGAGGCGGGTTAGATACATTAATGTGGGTACTTCTCCCAATAGGAATTCGATCCTGAATCCGTTACCTTGTAGTGATTAGTCCCTTCCACTAGATCAATCACCATTAATAACTGTTTGATAAAATGCATAAGAACAACTATGCGGGTTTTGAATTCTGCTCCTAGATCAGTCATTTGAAGAAACGGCACTGAAACAATGTTTGTTGAAAGTGTACTGCCAAATGATCACACATTCCCAGCAGTACTTTTGAACTCGATCGTGTAGTGATGTAGGTATATTCAACATTCTTGATTCTTTAGTCATATTTCAATTAACGAGCGAGTTAATGCCAATTTACCCCCTAGATATGCATAATGTTCAATTATTTTTCTTGTGGTTTAGAAAAAGAGCATTTTACCTCCTTGTGAAAAATTTAAAGAAACAATCTAGCTCATTCAACCGAAGAGTGTAATTCGCTTATCGATATTGAGAGGTGGACATGAAAAGTGTTATGGCCGGTAGCAAGGGATAAATTGCAACATTTATCATAACATGGGAGGGGGAGGGGGGGGGGGGGTAAATTGTCGCATTATCATAACACAGGAGGGGTAAACTACTTTTTTTTTTAAATTATAGAGAGATAAATTGTACACTGTAAATATCACAAGGGGTAAATTACCATTAACTCATTAACATATATACTCATTATTTCCTGTTTGCTTTCGTTCAAATTTTTTTTAAACGAAGTTTCATGACATTATCTATACTACTACTAAATGTGTGAATAATTTAAGTTTTTTTATTTTTTTGTAAAGACAAAAATACCCCTTATTCAAGTTGTAAAGCAATATTTATAAAATAAACTTAGATATGCATTTTTCTTAAATTTTCTCACCAAAAAATTGATAGGAAAAATATTTTAAGAAAATTTGTAACTTCCTTTCCTTAATCAAACACCAAGCGGGAAAATAAAAATTAACTTTCCAAAATTGAATATGGAGGAAGAACAAAATTATATATTCAAAACGTCATATAGGTATAATTAGACATGAAATCTTATTATAGTTATTTCCTCCATTAACTCCAAAAGTTTAGAAATTAATTATACATCACTTTTACAATTTCATTCTTCTTCTCCTATAACACACACACAAAAAAAAAAAAAAGCACTATTATTTTTTAATAATTGCTATTATATATGTAATGTTATTATAATGTATCATCGATATGTTCTTAAGTAAAAATATTATTTGTTTCATTTAAAGATTTAATACAATATAATTCTCATAAAAAAATCAAATTCTCCTAAATATCATAAATGCTACAAAAAAAAATTAAAGTAGAATTACATCTTACCTATGACTGAAAAAAAATTTCGACTTAGAGAATTAAGTAATATTTCTTTGGCTGAGAAATAAATTATAAAGAGTATTCGAGAACATGCATTACCTTAAATTTTCATGGAAATATATTCGCAAAGCTCTTGTGAAATAAGTGAAAAAAAGGATGAAAATCAACAAAAAACGGTGAAATCAATAAAGTAAATTCCATGTAATTGATGAAAACATATAAAACGATCGGGGTGAAAATTATGAACACTGGTGAAGTTGGTGAAAAATGGATATTATCGGTAAATTAAAAAGTGCCAGTAAAATCATAAATACATGTGGATTCGAGAATATCTGGGTGCCATTCATGAAAAAATTAGTGAAAAATGGGTGGGATGAATGAAAAACGGGTTAAATAAATGAAAACAGTTTAAAGTTTGTGACAAGTGAAATGAATGAAAATTGAGGTGAAATTTGTCAAAAAAATATGTGAAATCAGTGAAAATAAGTTAAACTGGTAAAACAAGTGAAATATGTTTTAAAAAAAAAAGAGTTTAACTAGAAATAACAGTTTGAAATCGGTAGAAAATTGTTTTTTTTTTTGGTTTGACAGAGAGAAAACAAATGAAATCGATGAAAAATTGGTTATAATTGATTAAGAAATGAGTAAATCAGTAAAAATCAACTAAACCAAATTAACTAATAAATATAAAAAGTGAAAATAGCTTAGGTCGATTAAGAAATGTCTTTCAAATGACAATGTAAGAGAAATAATTTGATATCTAATTAAAAGTAATTGAAGTTGTATAATTATTTTATTTGAAAATTTGGTAAATACATGTGAAATTGATCAAAATTCGGGTGAAATTCATGAAAAAATCGATGTCATCGGTGAAACAGTGAAATCAAAGAAAAAATGATGAAATAAGTGAAAAATTGATAAAATCGGTGAAAAAGACTAAAGTCAGGAAAACATGTGAAATCAATCAAAGTTCACGTGAAATTGGTGAAAAAAAACATGTGAATTTATTGAAGATCGTATGAAAATTGGTTAAACCGGTAAAAACGAGTGAAATCAATAAAATGAGAAAAGTTCAACCAACAAAAACAAGGTCAAACCAGTGAAAAATGAATTTTTATTGTTAAATGGCTTAAATCGAAAAAAATTAAAGAAATCGATTAAAATGTGGAAAACAATAAAAATAGGTTGTAATCGACAAAAAAAATTAAAATTTTTTTTTTCACTAAAAATGAATGAAATCGGCAAAATACGGGATTAAACCAATGAAAAACGAATTAAACTAATGAATTGAATAAGTGAAAATGACCTAGGTCAATGAAGAGATGTACCAAAAAAGAAAGTAGAGATGTATTTCAAATGATGGGGCAAAAAAAAAATTAATGAAATCTACTTAAAAATGGATCCAAATTCATTTAATCCAAAAACAGGATTTTACAATTTTTGTTGTCAAACAGTGCAAAAATTTTGGATGGGTTCTTAACATATAAATCAACATAATTATTTTTATTGTATCATACTTGATGTCATATTCATATTATAATTTGTGATGATAAAAATTTCTCGTGTTTGACAGGTACAAAGACGAATGATATTAATTTTATATTGATAAACTAAAATAAAAACTAAAAACGTTCAATAATATATATTCCTTAAAACGATACGTGGAATGAGCTAAATAATTTTCATACATATTCCTTAAAACGATACGTGGAATGAGCTAAATAATTTTCCTATGATATTATTTTATAACAAATTTTACAGGAATTCGTGATTAAATCATTCATTATTTTATATTTCATTAAAAAAATTATAGAAAATAAATTGAATATGAATTATTAATATGTGTTATTTTATGACATAATGTAATTAGTTTTACTCTAATTTACATCAAATACTAAGAAATTAACTAGACACGTACAACGTACGTGCAATTTTCTAGTATAATCAAAATTGAATTCTAAAGCTCTTCTAGTGTTAGAAATTGGAAAGCATAAATACTCAAACTCACACAAGATAGTAGTGTAGAAAGTATGAGAGCTCTTATTATTTCTCAAACTTGACTTGTCACAAATGAGAAGAATGCATGGATATTTATAGAAAAATTCTAGTATGCATCTAAGTCTAAACTAATAAATGTACCAATATTTAATTCCATTATTTCCTTCCTTTGAAAATATGAACAATGTAAGTACATGAGTTAAAGTCATACATGTATTCTCCTTGTTGGTCCCAAGTGGTCAGAAGAGGTTTAGAGGGGGGGGGGGGGGGGGGGGAGAGTGAATAAACCTCTTTAAAATTTTCTTCCAAATTTTAACTTTAAAACTTTTCTCTAGCTGAACAGACCAAGCCGATCAGAGGGGTAAGTTACAATTCTGTTCGCGAACAAATCTTTGAACAACTTTGTTGACCACTCGTCTGATTGTTACTTAGCTGATTTTGTTAAAATCAGTTTTAATACTTAGAGTACTTGCAGCGGATTTTTCAAAGTGTTTTTCACAAGTAATCTCAGCAGTTTGAAAAATGTTTCCCCAGTTTTATAAACTCCTTTCAAGTATTTTTCAAACAGTTAACTTAATGTGTTTTTATGCAATCAGAAAATATGCAAGTTTAAAAGCAATGTAAAAACACAAGTAATTTTTATAGTGGTTATATGGATGTAAATATCCTTTAATCCACTTGTCCAAGTCACAAAGATCTTGGGTTATACTATAATCACAAAGTTTACAGTATACTCTGCTTGCGCCAATCAACAAATGAAAAGGCCACAAGTGCGCAGTAGGAAATCACTTAGAAACTCCTACTCTCCGAAGTAATATCACTCACAAAGATGGATATTTACTTCTCACAACACTCAGTTTTACAAATTCACTCAGAAGATGTATTTTACTTTGTTCTTCAACTTCGCTTTTCGTCAACAGATGACTAAGCTGATGAGTGAGCTGTTCTTGAGACTTAAGAGTTCTGCTTCAAAAATTCTCTCAGAAAGTGTGTTGCTTGCAATCTCTTCGTCTCTTTCAGCTATTTATACTTGAGGTTTGAAAAATGTCCGTTGAAGAGAGACAAGATTCAAATTCCTCGAGTACTGGTCCTTAAAATCCGCGAACGGCTCTTTTGCAGTCTATCCGTACTGTCAACAGTACTATTCTGCAGGCAGCATTAAATGCAGCATTAAATGCACCCAGCTGATGCGAAGCATTTCTTCAATCATTTGTCTTTAATGACCTTGTACTTCAACATTTATTACTCCAAGGGGCATTTATTACCGTTTTATGATCCTTCCCACTTGGCTGTCGGAAGTGCACGTCTGATGGCGAACTAAGCTGATCTCAAACTTGAACAAATCTGATTTGAGTCGGCTGATATTTATCAGTCTGATATCTTTCCTTCAGCAGATCATAAGTCTTGGACCTTGAAATTTGACTCTTCTGATGTCTTCATTACTTAGTCAAAATTTCTTCAAAGGGATCATCAGCTAAGTTAACCCATACTTAGCCAATCTTGAAGTTTTGAAAATCTTCAAAACCTCCCTTAACAAATTGTCTTCAGTGCTTTCATCTTCATCCTTATCCAACAATTTTCCCCTTTTTGATGATGACAAAACTTCAGCTAAGCACCTGTTAAATACCTAAACTAAAGATTGTAATCCTCAAAATTTTCTGAGATAGAAAAAGTATATTGGATTGAACTTGTCTTTTTATTGATATTTGAAAATAGTTACAAGTACAAGTTCATCAGATGAGATGTCTGAAGAATAGATAAAGTAAACTGATTACAAAGATTTTACAAGTTCTAACTATCAGCTTCTTCATCAGATTCTTCAAGCACTTCTTCGTACTCATAAGATGACTCCTCATCATCTTCTTCTTCATCTTCATCAGCTTCTTCACCTTGAAGGATGACTTCTTTAGCAGCTTCCATTTTCTCTTTGAGTTCCTGCTCTCTTAGAAGTTCTATCGCCTTCCTAGCTGATTCTGTATTTTTGTACTTAGTTAAATGCTCTGATTGATCAGCAGCAGAGTCTTTGGATTCAGCCATTACTTCATCAGTTTTGGCTTCTTCCTTGGTTTCTTTTTCAGACTTGTCTTTGCCTTGACCCTTTCCAAATTCTTCTTCAGCTGTCTTGGTCAGATCAGCAGTTTCATCAGTTTTCTTTTCTTCAGCAGCAGAGGTTTCCTTGGTTGATTCTTCCCTTTTATCTTCCCCCTTTTTGTCATCATCAGACTTGATGACTTCTTCAGGTTTAGCAGCAGGGTTGAGTGCAACTGTTGGAACCTTCATAGCAGCACCTATAGTCTTTAAATTCTGATTAACTACGTCATGACTTGCTGTAAGGTGATGAAGAGTTGTGCTGATGTTGTCAGTCTGGTCATTGAAGTAGTCAATGTTGAGATTCGTAGTTGCAATTTCATTTTGGATTGCCTGTGCAGCACTTGATACTTCATGCAACATCCCTAAGTTGATTTCCTTCTCCTCTTCACTGACTTTGATGAAGGTTGCAGTCAGATCAGCGATCTTGTGTTCAGCTCTTTGAAGGGCAGTATGAAGGTGATTTACATCAGCCTTCACATCTTCCACATTTCTGTTCATGTCATTTAGGCTGCGCACTAACTGCAAAGAGTTGTCTTGAGGAATAGGGAAACTTGTGATTTCAGTCTTGATAATCTTTTCAGTAGACTGTTGCACAGTTTCCAGCTGAAGATTATTTGACTCTGCCAACTCTTTCTTAAGCTCATTCTTCAGCTCCTCTTTGACCTTCATTAGCTGCTGGTGATGCTTCTCTTCCAGTTCCTTTAACGAATCTTCCATCAGCATCTGGAAAGATTCCATCAGTGATGAGTGTTCATCACCTGATGAAGCAGAAGCAGCAGCTTCATCCTTTTCTTCATTCGCCTGGTGGACAGGGACATCTTCCATCTTCGTCTCCTGATGATCTTCAGAATCCTTAGCATTCCACTCAATGGCTAAGGGCTTGTCAGCAGACTTGTCAGCAGACTGGTCAGCAGACTGGTCAGCAGACTTGTCAGTAGACTTGTCAGCAGGCTTGTCCGCAACTTTGTGTTCATCAGTGACGTCATCATAGAACAGGTTAGTGATAGTGTCATCATCATTGAAGCATGTTGTTTGTCTAATCTGCCTCACAATGATCCAAGGGTTGACAAAGGCGTTATTTCCCTTGGGCACTTCACTGAACTCTTTCACTTCCTTACCAAAGATAATGTGCTGGATACTTGGCAGTTGGGGCAACTCACTTGAGTGACCTTGCTGATATCTTGACCTTTATGCCCATCTCTTCAAGGCGGTCATAACAGCAATGTTCACTGCTCTGTCTTCAGCATTGTCTTTCTTTCTTCTCTTGGCAGGCAGAGAGTTGTCTATTTTCTTGGCCTCCTCCAGTGCAAACTCCTTTGCATACTGATGCATAATGTCTCTGACATAACTGGGATCCAGGGCCTTCTGAATGGAGTTAGTTCTTAGCCAATTAAGAACCCATTGTTCTTCATCAGCTAACTCCTTTGAGTTTTGAAGTTCAAGTATGGATTTGTTCAATCTGTTGTCTCTCCAGTTGATGTATCTTGGCTTCTCTTGATTGAACAATGTTTTCAACATCAGCTTTTGATCATAGTAAGCTAAGGACCTCTCAAACTTCTTGAAGAGTTCCTTATCAGCATACATTATGTTAAAAGCTCTTCGAACTTCAAACTTCTCTTTGGGTTTGGGCTCAGCAGCAGGCATTTTTGGCTTCCTAGGCTCTTCTTCATCATCAGCAGCCTCTTTTATTTTGATGCTTCCTCCATGGACAGGTCCATAGGCATCAGTTTTGCTGAGTTCAATGACAATAGCCAAATCAGCAGCCTCTGCAGCTTCCCTTTCAGCCTTAGACATCTGTCTTCTGGCTTCATCCTTAGCAGCTTGAGCCTTGCTTAGCTCAAGGGCCTTCTTTTCTTCCAATTCATCCTGCTTTCTTTGTTCAGCAGCTTCCCTTGCCTTTTTATCAGCTTTGGAGATTTTCTTTCGTTTAATTACAATCTTCTTCTTTCCTTTGTCAGCTGGAGCAGGGGCTGGACCAGCAGAAGAAATAGGAGCAGCTGCTATAGGATTGATGATCATCACATCTGGATCATCTTGAGGTTGAGCAGCCTCAACTGTTGGTGCATCTTGATTCAACTGTTGCTTATCAGCTGTGTCAGCAACAGTAGCCCCAACATCTTCAAGGGGTCTTTCAGCAGAATCAAGACTTGATCTCACCAAGTCTACTAACTCAGTGTCCTTCTCCAAAAATGTCATCTGCTTTCTTGCAGACTTCTTTGACAGACCCTGAATAGGTCTTGAAACAGCTGTATCCCTTAGTTGGCTCCTTGTCCTGTAAGAGACATTTTCAGCAGGTTTTTCAACAGATGGAGTTCTTGAAGGTGATGCAGGTGAAGCAGTCCTGACATCAGCAGTGACTTGATCAAAGATCTTTGTGACCTGATCAGCAGCAGTCACTGACTCCATTTTCTTTGGGGCCTTCTCCTTAGGCTTATCAGCAGCCTTCTTTGTCTTAGTCTCAACAGCCAAGTCAGCTGTTTTGACTAGTCTTCTTTGCCTCTTGGCAGGAACCCCCTTTGGGTCCTCATTTTCGTCTTTATCAGGCTCATCAGCCTTTCTTTTCTGAACAACAGGCAAGTAAGTTTTCATTGCCTTTGACTTGTGAATCTCCTTGCCATTCAGCATAGTGCATCCCAGATGAGATAGCAGATAGCTGAGAGTAATCCTGTGGTTGGTATGAGGTTCTTTTCCTTTCTTCACATCCAGAAACTCAGCAAGGATGTACCAGATGACTGTGGACCAGTTGACCTCCAGTCCATAATAAATGGCAGTCATTATGCTGAACCTTTTCATGGTAACAGCATCAAGAGAAAAAGTGCAATTTTCAATCAGCTTCGACACCATATCAGCCATTCGCTGATACTCGTCCTTCAACTGTCTCTTCTTTATATTTCCAGACATTATCTCCCCTTCCTTGGCGCAGATCGCCCAAAACTCTTGGTGTTTGTCTTCCGTCAGTATAGTGACGTCATGGCGTCCACTTTTACGAAGCCCAAACTGTTCGTGAAGAACGTCAGGAGTGATAACTATGGATTTGTCTCCCACTGTAGCAGTAATCTCCAGCTTGTTGAAATCAACAACCGCAGTGTTATAATATTCCATAACCTGGTCAGTCCAGATTATACCTTCGTTGTATTCCATAAAGTTTACCAGAGATGCAGATTTGAACTTCTCCAGAAGTTCCTTCATCAAATTCGTACCAGATTGGTAATAGGAATCATAAACGAGGTACATACCTTCAGCAGCCATTGCAGATCTGTTGAAAGTAGAGAGAAAAAGAAGATATTTTTGCAGAAAAATTGCTCAAATTTCTCACAAGTACTTTTGAAATTTTAGGGTGCGTAAAGAACTACACGACTGATCAGATTGGGATTTATAGAGTTAGAGTATCTTGGATTCCGTGATACCAGCCAACCGTTAGATCCGTTTCTTGTCAGTGCTAATCGTGCGGCGTCAGTTACGACCTTTCAAATTCAAATCGCATTAAATGAGGAGCGGGAATTTGTACCGCCCTTCTGTCACTTGTAAAAGCGTGTTTTAGAAAATAAAACGTTTTAAACATTCAGCTTTTACATAAGCGATCAGATGAGTAACATAAATACTTATCTGATGGACTAATGTCCTGATGACACAGTTGTTATCAGAGAAATCCAATAGCTGATAACCTTCCTCAGCTGTTTGTCAATCAAGCTAGATAAACAAATCTTCATTCTTCAAGACTTTATTCTTCTGTTGAAAACATAACTTCAACTAACTGACATTAACATATTTCATCTTTTAATCAGAAGTACCGCTAGTCTTACACGTTCCCCCTGACTTTAAGAGTTCATAAGTTAACTAGTCTGTTGAAAGTTAATCCTTGAAGATAAACAAGATGAGTAAGCTGTTGAACTTTAGTCTTCTGATAAGTTCCCCCTCAGCTTATGCATCTAATTTTAATAAACCTAGTTCAGCTCTTAGAGTTGAAAACCTTGTTTCACTTAAAGGTTTTGTGAAGATGTCAACAATCTGATTTTCAGTAAATACATACTCAATTTTGACATTTCCTTTCTCCACATGATCTCTAATAAAGTGATGCTTGATCTCAATATGCTTAGTCCTGGAATGACTTGTAGTATTCTGAGTAAGGCTGATTGCACTAGTATTGTCACAGTAGATTGGTATTCCACTGATCTTGATATTGTAGTCTTCCAGTTGATGCTTCAACCATAAGATTTGTGCACAGCAAGCTCCAGCAGCTATGTATTCAGCTTCAGCAGTAGATATGGATACTGAAGTCTGTTTCTTACTCATCCATGAGATCAGGCGACTACCTAAGAATTGACAGGCACCTGTTGTGCTTTTTCTATCAATCTTGCAGCCTGCAAGGTCAGAATCTGAATATCCAATAAGCTCAAATCCAGACTCTCTAGGATACCACAACCCCAAATCTTGAGTGTCCTTAATATACTTCAGTATTCTCTTGGCAGCTAAGAGTTGAGATTCCTTGGGATTTGATTGGAATCTTGCACAGACCCCAACTGAGTACATAATATCAGGTCTGCTTGCTGTTAGATATAACAATGACCCAATAATGCCTCTGTATTTGGTTGTGTCCACTGATTTGCCATCTTCATCTTTATCCAAACGAAGACTTGTAGACATTGGAATAGTAGCAGTAGAGCTAGTTTCCATACCAAATTTCTTGAACAGATCCTTTGTGTATTTTGCTTGGCTGATGAAAATTCCATCAGGCAACTGTCTGACTTGCAAACCAAGAAAATAATTAAGTTCTCCCATCATGCTCATTTCAAACTTGTTCTGCATCAGCTTTGAGAACTTGTCACACATCTGTTGGTTAGTTGAACCAAAAATAATATTGTCCACATAAATTTGCACAAGCAAAATATGTTCTTCCCATTCAATAGTGAACAAGGTCTTGTCAACTTTACCTTTGAGAAATCCTTTAATTAAAAGAAAATCAGATAAGGTATCATACCATGCTCTTGGAGCCTGTTTCAGTCCATAGAGGGCTTTCTTCAGACGATACACATTGTCTTCTTCTTGATAGACTTCAAAACCAGGTGGTTGTTCAACATAAACTTCTTCTTGCAATTCTCCATTGAGAAAAGCTGATTTCACATCCATCTGATAGACGGTGAAATTCTTGTGAGCAGCATAGGCAAGAAAGAGTCTGATTGCCTCTAGTCTTGCTACTGGTGCAAACGTTTCATCAAAGTCAATGCCTTCTTCTTGGCAGTAACCCTTGGCCACTAGTCTTGCTTTGTTTCTGGTGACTTCACCATCTTCATTCATCTTATTTCTGAATACCCACTTAGTGCCGATGACTCTTTGATGACTTGGTCTAGGAACTAAGTACCAGACTTCATTCCTTTCAAATTGATTTAGCTCTTCTTGCATAGCTTCAATCCAATTGGAGTCACTAAGAGCTTCTTCAATCTGTTTAGGCTCAATTTGAGATAGAAAACTAGCAAACATAGCATCTTGTGCAGCAGCTCTTCTTGTTTTCACTCTGTTTAAAGGATCACCAATCACTAACTCTGGTGGGTGATTTCTGAGCCATCTGAGATCAGGTTGCAAATCATAATGTTGTCCTTTGTTTTGATCTTGCAACACTACTGTTGGAGATTCAGTAGTAGTCTGTTGAACATTGTTGTCTGTTGAACAGTCTCTGGTCTATCAGCTGTTTGCAACTCGTCTGTTAGACAATCATCACTGTGATTTTGAACAGCACTTGAGTTATCAGCTGGGTTGAGATCAGGTAGTATGATGGGAACATATTCTTCATTCTTTCCAACATTCAACTTCTGTAAATCAGTAGACAGATCTTGATTAATATTTTGATTCTTTTCAGAAGATTGACTTGGTTCATCAAATACTACATGAATGGATTCTTCTATTAGTAATGTTCTTTTGTTAAACACTCTATAAGCTTTACTAACAGTAGAGTATCCTACAAAGACAGCTTCATCAGCCTTTTCTGCAAATGCAGTAAGATGATTTTTACCATTATTTAAAACATAGCATTTACAACCAAAAATCTTAAAGTAATGAATGTTTGGCTTCCTGTTGTTCCAAACTTCATATGGAGTCTTGTTTTGGTGCTTGTTGATCATGCATCTGTTTTGGGTAAAACATGCTGTGTTTGTTGCTTCTGCCCAAAATCTTTGAGGCAGCTTAGCTTCAGCTATCATGGTTCTGACAGCTTCCTTTAGTGTTCTGTTTCTCCTTTCAGCAACACCATTCTGTTGAGGGGTTCTAGCAGCTGAATACTCATGATGTATTCCTTTGATATTACAATACTCTTCAACAGTAGAGTTTGTAAACTCTGTCCCTCTATCTGATATGATCTTCAATATCTTTATGCTTTTCTCATTCTGTATCAGCTCCATCAGATTAGTAAGATGTTCCTTGATTTCACTTTTCTTTTTCATGAATATCACCCAAGTATATCTTGAATAGTCATCCACAACAGCTAGGCAGTATTTCTTTCCACCATTGCTGACTGGATCAATGGGTCCAAATAAGTCCATATGTAGCAGCTCCAATATTCTTCCAGAAGATTGATGCTTCTTGCTTTTGAATGATGACTTGATTTGTTTACCCTTCTGACAAGCGTCACAAAGCTTATCTTTGCTCATGACTGTCTTTGGAATTCCTTCTACCAGATTATTTTTGATAAGTCTGTTGATGGTCTTGAAATTCACATGATTCATTCTTTTGTGCCACAGCCAACTAACTTCACTTGGTGTTGATGCCACCAAACAGATATTTGAATTCTTGTCAGCAGAATTCCAGTCGACTATGTAGACATTCCCTTGTCGTCTTCCAGATAAAATTACCTTCTTTGTACCAATCTGTTCAACGTAGCACTTATCTGTTGAGAAGATGACTGAATATCCTTTGTCACAAAATTGACTTATGCTCAGCAGATTACATTTGAGGCCTTTAACATATGAGACGTCAGATATCTCTATGTTTCCTTTGATTAATCTTCCTTTAGCTTTAATCTTGCCTTCTTTGCTGTCCCCAAAAGTAACTTTTGGACCATCCACAGCAACTGCATCCGTCAGCTCATGTATGTTTCCACACATGTGTCTTGAACAGCCACTGTCCAAGTACCAGATTTTCTCTACTTTACTCCTACTCCTAATCCTAACCTACAAAACAAAATAAAATTGTTTTAGGTACCCTTACTGAGAGGGTCCTGAAGGATTAGTTCCACCTTTGACAACCCACGATGATGAAGTCTTAGGCTTCTTAGGTTTCTGAGTTTCAACAGGAGTATGAACAGCTTTGCCTTTACCACGTTCATCAGATTTATCATATTGTTGATGATCAGCATGATAAGGATAATGTTCAAATGCAGAGTAAGATGCATGATAAGGAGGATATGCATGCATTGGATGAGCAGGATATGGTGCATAGTAAGTTGGAAATTGAGGTGCATGATACATAGGATGATATGCAGCAGGTTGCACATAATAAGACTCATTTTCCATACCAAGCATTTTGATTTTTCTTATTCTTATGCTTCTTTGGTTTACTACTTGCTTGCTCATTAACAGACGACTTAGTTTTATCACTAGTCTGATTAGTTTTAGCCTTATCAGAGGACTTTCTAGGACTCTTCTGTTTAGGCTTACTAGTATGTTTTCCTACACTAGGCTCTTTGCTCTTTTTAGCCTTAGGAGTTTTCGTCTCCTTTACCACTTTCTCAGGTGAAGCAGGTCTAGCAGTTTGAACATACAGAATGACCTTACTATTGTCAGCAGATATAAATTTTTCAGTATGATTCAATTCTTGCTTATCCTGATCTAAATGTGTCTTCTGTTTACTAGACATGTGAGTGGATGCAACAGATGACTTCTCATGAGACTCAATGACTTTCTCAAGCTCTATGATTTTTCCTTTATAAACTTCACATTAAGCTTTCAGAGACTCATGTTCTTGCTCAAGCTGTTTATATTCAGCTGATTCTCTTGGCCTTTCAGCTGAGAGTTTCAGTGAACTGTTTTGCTCCTTTAGCAATATCATCTCTTTCTTAAGCTTTTTATATGCTTCAGCAATAGTAGTATTGTTAAGCATCATTTGTTCAAATGAACTAAATAGTTCATTCTCAAGAGGAGTTACCTCACTATCCTCAGAGTCATCAGATTCCTTAGCCATCAGGCAGAGAAGGGCATGGCTCTCTTCATCAGAAGACTCTTCATCAGAAGTGTCAGAATCTGAATCACATGAGTAAACGGCAGCTGGCTTTTCTGGTTCTGCTACCATTGCCTTAGCTTTCTGATGCTTTCTTTCTTTTCTTTTCTTCTTCAGTATACTTCTCAGCTTTAGGATATGGGCAGTCTCTAATGAAATGACCCAGTTTCCTGCAATTATAGCACATCATCTTAGATTTATAAGAATCCTTATCCTGAGAAGAAGAAGTAGGGTTAGAAGTAGAAGCATTGTTATATTTGTTCTTCATTTTTCGTCTGTAGAACTTTTTGAAGTTGTTCATCAGCAATGCAACGTCTCCAGCAGTGTACTCCTTTTTGTTGAGTATTGTGGCTTCATCAGATGAGTCCACGTCTTTGCTTTTGTGAGCTAGCCTTCGAGGATTTTCAGCAGCAACAAGTGTAGATGTGGGACTTGAAGTTGAGGTTTCTTCAACACCCATTCTAGGCAGTTTATACTCATACGCCTTGAGTACGGAGAACAGCTCTGTAAGAGAAATCTTTCCCAGATCTCTTGACTCTTCCATTGCTGTCACCTTCATGTTGAACTTGGGAGGCAGAGCCTTCAGAACTCTGACGGTGATCTCCTTGTCAGTGAAGGTCTTTCCCAGCTTTAGAACTTCATTCAATGTTCTGGTAAACCTGGTATCCATCTGATCAATGGTCTCTCCAGATTTCATCTTGAAGTTGTCCAGCTTCTCCAAGGCAACACTGAGCTGATGCTCTTTGATGGCGTCGTTTCCTTCGCTCATATCACGAACCTTATCCCACATCTCCTTTGCAGTTTTGCAATGTTTGACTTTGTCAAACCGATCATTGTCCAGGGCTTTGGTCATGATGAAACGGCCAACTTTATCCAGATTGAACAGCTTTATCTCTTCGGCTGTCATCTCTGTTAAGTCTTTTTCCACCACCAGTTCAGCTTCATCAACTATAATGGTCTTGGTGAATTTGAATGGACCTTTTATGATACATGTGTATATGTTATCATTATAGGCAGCTAAGAAGATCTCCATTCTGATCTTCCAGTCTTCAAACGACATACCAGCAATGTGGGAAACATGGCTGATACAGTCCATTTTTCAAAAAGTTTTGATTTTTCAAAAATATGCTCTTTTGCAAAGTTTTAAAACCTTTGAAAAACACTTGGATCAAGCTCGTTGATCAGGCAGCTGATTCAAATGAACCACCTGCTCTGATACCACTTGTTGGTCCCAAGTGGTCAGAAGAGGTTTAGAGGGGGGGAGGGGGGGGGGGGTGAATAAACCTCTTTAAAATTTTCTTCCAAATTTTAACTTTAAAACTTTTCTCTAACTGAACAGACCAAGCCGATCAGAGGGGTAAGTTACAATTCTGTTCGCGAACAAATCTTTGAACAGCTTTGTTGACCACTCGTCTGATTGTTACTTAGCTGATTTTGTTAAAATCAGTTTTAATACTTAGAGTACTTGCAGCGGATTTTTCAAAGTGTTTTTCACAAGTAATCTCAGCAGTTTGAAAAATGTTTCCCCAGTTTTATAAACTCCTTTCAAGTATTTTTCAAACAGTTAACTTAATGTGTTTTTATGCAATCAGAAAATATGCAAGTTTAAAAGCAATGTAAAAACACAAGTAATTTTTATAGTGGTTATATGGATGTAAATATCCTTTAATCCACTTGTCCAAGTCACAAAGATCTTGGGTTATACTATAATCACAAAGTTTACAGTATACTCTGCTTGCGCCAATCAACAAATGAAAAGGCCACAAGTGCGCAGTAGGAAATCACTTAGAAACTCCTACTCTCCGAAGTAATATCACTCACAAAGATGGATATTTACTTCTCACAACACTCAGTTTTACAAATTCACTCAGAAGATGTATTTTGCTTTGTTCTTCAACTTCGCTTTTCGTCAACAGATGACTAAGCTGATGAGTGAGCTGTTCTTGAGACTTAAGAGTTCTGCTTCAAAAATTCTCTCAGAAAGTGTGTTGCTTGCAATCTCTTCGTCTCTTTCAGCTATTTATACTTGAGGTTTGAAAAATGTCCGTTGAAGAGAGACAAGATTCAAATTCCTCGAGTACTGGTCCTTAAAATCCGCGAACGGCTCTTTTGCAGTCTGTCCGTACTGTCAACAGTACTATTCTGCAGGCAGCATTAAATGCAGCATTAAATGCACCCAGCTGATGCGAAGCATTTCTTCAATCATTTGTCTTTAATGACCTTGTACTTCAGCATTTATTACTCCAAGGGGCATTTATTACCGTTGGGAAGACTTTATGATCCTTCCCACTTGGCTGTCGGAAGTGCACGTCTGATGGCGAACTAAGCTGATCTCAAACTTGAACAAATCTGATTTGAGTCGGCTGATATTCATCAGTCTGATATCTTTCCTTCAGCAGATCAGAAGTCTTGGACCTTGAAATTTGACTCTTCTGATGTCTTCATTACTTAGTCAAAATTTCTTCAAAGGGATCATCAGCTAAGTTGACCCATACTTAGCCAATCTTGAAGTTTTGGAAATCTTCAAAACCTCCCTTAACAAATTGTCTTCAGTGCTTTCATCTTCATCCTTATCCAACACTCCTAATTCATGAATGGAACTCTCCAAGAGATTTCTCTAGATCATTCTAATGCATGTACTAAAGATAACACCACTAGTGATCCTTCTTATCATTAACATTTTACAGAGTGGTCCATTTTGTATTTTTTTTCTACGTTAGTCCCCAATATGAATTATTTGTTTCACTTTGGTCATTTACAAGGGGTCTTTTTTACTTATAGTGTTACACGTTAGTCCCTCATAAAATTATTTTGTATCAATTTAGTCCATCATAAAACTATTTTTTTTTTATCAATTTAGTCCCTCATTAAGTTGTTTTGGCACTTTAGTTCATCTTGGACCACCTGAAAATGATCATAATGAAACAAATAATTCATAGTGGGGACTAACGTGGGAAAAGTAACACAAGAGGGATCACTCTGTAAAAAATTAATGATAAGGAGGACCATTGTTGATGTTTACCCATATACTTATTATCTATAAATATAAGTTTATTATTTCAATCCCCCCTCCCCTAAACTAAATTTATTACTCCAAGTGACATCCACAATCATTGAAACACATCAATCCTCAAAGGCTTGGTGAATATATATGTAATTTGATCTTGAGGTTTCACCAACTCAAGCTCAACTTCTTTTCCGGATATGCATTCCTGAATAAAATAATACCTAGTGTCAATATGTTTGCTCCTTTCATGATATACTGGATTTCGCTAATGAAAGCTTGGACTAATTATCAACAAATATCTTTGTTAGATCTTCTTATGGTTCGTGAAGTTCCCTCGTTAAACTCATTAGCCAAATCACATGACGAACACAAGAAGTAGCTGCCACATACTCGCTTCACAAGTGGAAAGAGTCACAATAGGCTGCTTATTAGAATTTCATGTAAAATTGAAATTTCTCATAAAGTAAATAAACCCGTTAGTACTTTTTGATCATCAATATCACAAGCCCAATCACAATCAAAATAACTAACAAGCTCAAAGTCTTGACATGACGAATATAAGATTCCAAAGTCAAGTATATCTTTAATATAGTAAAGTATTCTTCTGGCCACCTTTAAATGAGAAGTAATAGGAACTTGCATATAGCGACTTACAAGTCTAATGCTAAATAGAATATCCGGTCTTGTACAAGTACCTCAATCTTTCAACGAGACTTTTGAATAGTATTGGATTGATCTTCTCACCATTTATTTGCTTATAAAATTTCCCTCGACATTCAATGGGTGCCAACACGGTTGCTATTCTTAAGCTTCTTAAGAATTTCTTTAGTGTACCCTTCTTATGATATAAAAATTTCATCATCTCTTTGTTTCACCTCAATGTCAAGATAGTAGAACATTAAACCAATGCCCGTCATTTCAAATTCTCTAGCCATAGCTCTCTTAAAGTCTTCAAACATCCTTAGATTATTTCATGTCAAAATCAAGTCATCCACATACAAACACACAAGTAATATCACCACTCTATATGTAAAAAATGACCAAGTTACTATTTAACAGCTAAGATCTATATGTAGTAAATGAATGGTCAGATCAGCCTTCCCTCATGTGTGGGCTAGTTACTAATGCCCGGACCTTAGAAAAATCGGGCCGACTAGGGTGCGGCCCTATGTAACTTGCCGCATGTGTGCCCCCCCCCCCTTAAATCGCGCCACATGGTGCGGTAACTAAGTGTCTTTTTTTGTCAAGTTGCACCGGTTATTAAATGTCCAATATACCCTTTTCTTTTATTTTTAAATGAAAATCAAAATAATAACTTAAAATTGAAAAGTCAATTATATCCTTTTTAATTAACTTAAATTTAAAACACTTAAAACTTAATTACACAAAGACACTTATACCCTTTCACATAATAAACCTAAATCTATATCCGATTTATTTTCATGATTTAAAAACACAATTAGGGTAAAACTAGATTTCATCTTCCAAGATTAAAACAAGCCAACAAATTCGAAATTCCATGATTAAAAAATTCAATTACAAAAATTCATCTTCCACGATTAAGAACAGTAATTACAATTCAAAATTCATCTTGCACGATTAAGAAAACTAACTAGAAGTTCTTTCAAAATTTCTTAATTCCACTAGATCATATATCCTATAAATCGTCGCTTCCAAAACTTACATTAACATTTTTTTTTTCAAAAATAAGTTTGTTAACTTTACGATTTTATTAAATTTAGCTCACGTGTAGAGTTTTTAGCACTGTTCACCAGTGATGAAAATATTCATAAGAATGAATTTATGAACTTTCTAGTAATTAATATTCATATTTATTTAGAGAGAGAATTGCAATTGTGGTATCAAACTATATAGCGATTCCAACTTGTGGTACCATAAAAAATGAAGTTGATCAATTTGGTACCGTAATTTAAGAAATTGAATCACATTTGGCACCACCGTTAAAATTGGGCGTTAACTGCTGACGTGGCAGTTAAGTTTTACTGCAGAATTGATACCATTACTTATATTGACTGATAATTATACACCTAACTTTTCAAGTTGTCAAAATAACCCCATATCTTCAAATTTACTGATAATTTTAGTCCACATTGTTGTCCAATTTTAAAATTGGCTCGAATAAAACACTTGCGGACCAATTTAGAGATTTAACTTAATGTATTTACATATGTATTTAACAAATATAATCTATAAATAATATTAACAAACCAAATAATATATGAACATAAATTCGATAAAATATTAATTAAATTTAAAATTTATATAATGATATGAATATATTTAATATTTATTAAAAAATTAATTATATATTATTAATAAAATAATTATAAATTAAAAAAAAAACTTCTCCTACCCCTAACCCACCCCCCCTAACCAACTCCCCCCCAACCCAAATCCCAGGCCGCCGGCGGCCTGGGTTCGTCCGGCCCAGGCCGCCGTCGACCTGGGATCGCCCGTCCCAGGCCGCCGTCAGCCTGGGATCGCCCGTCCCAGGATCTGTTGGGATCAGACAGATCCCAGGCCGTGGCGGCCTGGGACCGGCGATCCCAGGACGACATCGGCCTGAGAAGGATGATCCCAGGCCGCCGACGGCCTGGGATTTGTGGGGAGGGGGGTTGGTTGGGGTAGGAGGTAGAAGAAGGGTTTTTTTTTTTTTATTTTATTATAATTATTTTATTAATAATATATAATTTATTTTTTAATAAATATTATATATATTCATATCATTATAAAAATTTTAGATTTAATTAATATTTTATCGAATTTATGTTCATGTATTATTTGGTTTGTTAATATTATTTATAAATTAAATTAGTTAAATACATATGTAATATATTAAGTTAAATTTCTAAATTTGTCCGCAAGTGTTTTATTCGAGCCAATTTTTAAATTGGGCAACAATGTGGACTAAAATTATCAGTAATTTGAAGATATGAGGTTATTTTGACAACTTGAAAAGTTAGGGGTATAATTGTCAGTCAATATAAGTAATGATATCAATTCTGCAATAAAACTTAGCTGCCACTTCAGCAGGTAACGCCCAATTTTAACAGTGGTACCAAATGTGATTCAATATCTTAAATTACGGTACCAAATTGATCAACTTTATTTTTTATGGTACCACAAGTTGGAATCGCTATATAGTTTGGTACCGCAAACGCAATTCTCTCTTTATTTAGATGAAAATATTCGGAAAAATTATTTATGAACAAATTATTAATTACTATTTTATTAATAAAATTATTGATGGTAAAATATTATCAATGTTACTTATTTTTATAAAATACTATGCATACATATAAGTTTATTTATTTATTGTCGAATACGGATCTCTTAACTAATAGGATCGACCGAAATTTAAACTATTATCTAAGAAATTCGAACTTAATCGACCGAATAGAAATAAATAAACAAAAGGGGATTAAGGATAATATACATCAAAATTATTGATTTGAGATATTGATTTCATGGATTCAAAAGTAATTGAGAATTTTTTTTTTTTTTTTTATAATTCGAAATTTGTAAAGCAATTTTGGAGAGGATTCATTTTAGGTGCAAAAATGGTGGTGAGATTATTGAAGGCATGGATGGTGTAAAAATGGTGGAGAAGTAATAACAAGAAATAATCAATTAAGTTTGAATGATTATGAAATAAAAGGCAATTATTTGTTAGTTTTGAAAGATTATGAAAGAGAAGGAAATAAGGAGCAAATTAATTGTTAATTTCGGTTTTTAAGTGGGGGGTATAAATGTCTTCTTAAAACATAAAATTTAATGGGGGGCAAAATGGTCTTTCCTATTTTCAGTCGGTTTTTTCTCTTTTTTTTTGACAAACTAAGTAAAAGGGCTTAATAGTCAACTACATTTTTAATTAGAAATAAACCAAAATTAAATCCAAAACCTTTAGTTACCAATCCAACGGCTGCCATTTAAGTAAGCCGATCTAACGGCTGAGGGAGTGGGCCGCATGTGCGACCGTAACTAATTGGGCAACACCCTAGAAAGATTGTCGAAAAATCCCATGAAGATACACTTGCTCATCTAAATTTAAAATGTTCTAGGTCAAGAATTAATTGACATGTAATTATAATTTAGTTACCTTTTCGATTTAAGATTTAATTTTCTTTTGAAATTAGATTAGTTTACTCTATTATTGTTTCCTCCTTTTGAAGATGTAAATTTTGTCATATTTAAAGGAACTTTTGCTTTAATAAAGACACAATTTAGTCTTCAATTATTTTGTGAAAATCCAGCTTTTTGAAGAAACTTTCTTCATGAAATTATCAAGAGTTTTACTTTAGTTTAATTATTTTGATTTGAATTTTATCGAGCTTGAAATTTTATGTTTGGGTTTGGTTTGATTGTTTAACGAACCGAGATCAAACGATTATTTATCAAACGAGTTCGAACCGAGTATTTAGTAACTTTATATTTTTACATGTATTTTGTCCATTTTCAGCTTATCGAGTCGAGCTCGAGTCGAGTTTCAAAAGTTATAAACAAAAAATGATGTTCAAACTTGTTTGATTTGTGCGAAAAACAGAGCTAAAATGAGCTTTTATCGAACGAATTTAAGTCGATATCTAGTAGTTTGGTTTGATTTCAGCACTAAATGCGGGTCCCATTATTCTTGGCAAGGTTCGTATCATCACGGCTTTTGGATTTCGTTTGGGATGTAAGCTAAGTTTTAAAAATTCGAGATGTGATTTGGATCGAGTGTGGTCGTGTGGAGGTTGATGTTTCGAAATAAAATATTATCTTATGTAGGTTTAATTTTTTTTTTAGTTTTTAGTGGTTTGAGATGTTTGGACCTTGGTTTGTGCCAGTTCTAACATGAGACTAAATACATATCGATTTTGCCCAGTCTCGAGGAGTGAGACCTGAGCCAAAACCAATCCATAAGGCCCGCCCTTGTAGTAAAGTTAAGTTAGAATTTCTTAGGCCATCTCCAACCCATGTATGGGGTGGGTGGAGATGGCCCAGGCCCGCCCCTGGATGGTCTCCAACCGTCCAGGGGCGTCCATTTGGACCGCCCAGGGCGATGGGTTGGACTGTTAACAGCCCTGCCCATCGCCCTTCACTTGGGTCGCACCAGGTGGCGCCACCTGGTGCATTTTCTTTATTTATTTTTTTATTAAATTAAAAAAATAAATATTAATAAATAAATTATTAATAAAAAATTTAAAATTTTTTTAAAAATTAACTACGAATTTTAACAATACATTGTTTATTTTAATTAACTAAAAATAAAAGTTACATTTAATTATAAAAGTTGTTGTAGGTTTAATAACAATTTATTTTAAATTAAAGATGTAACATTATTAGGTATAAAAATTTGCCTATGAAAGTAAAATTAAACAACATTATAGTATAATAAAATTCGTTGCATTTTCTATGTTGTCTTTATCGTTGCAATTTCATTGTTATTTCCGTGTAATCGTTGTTGTATTTCTTGTCCCGAATGTAATATTATTATTTTATTATTATTGTCTCTAAAATTATTATTATGCATTTTCATATTTAAATTAATATTACTTATTTTTAAAATTATTATTATTATTATTACTACTACTACTACTATTATTATTATTATAGATAATATAGGTGAGAGTGGGGAAGTTTTTTTTTAATTAATTGAAGGAGATAGCCCTATCGATTAGAGACGATGCTCATGGCGGTGCAGATTCACCCGGGTGAAAATTGACACCCCTGGGCTATGAATAGCCCTACCTCGAATCAAATCAAACAACATAGCTTTCTTCTCTAATTTGGTGCATAGATATTTTGACCTCATTGGATATGAAAAGTGAAGATTAAATTCTTGCACATATTATAGCTGTAAAAGCTGCAAATTGGTGACAATCATAAATTAAGTTGTATTTGTTCTTGATCTAATGATAATAAACTCTATACATATGAACACCATTAGCATAAAGGAACTACAGAGTTCGTCCTCCAAAAAAATGCCTCTGATTTCAAAAGATAAGTTTCTCTCAACAAGAGCTAGTCTCCATGATTTTTACAAATTCATCAAAATCTATCCTTCCATCATCATTTTCGTCGAACACCCCAATCATTCTCCAGCAGTTCTCTTTCTCCGATCCTTCTTTGAATCCCAGAGCACATAAAACATTTTGCAACTCCCCTGCATCAATAAACCCATCTCCATTTTTGTCAAATACACCAAAAGCTTCTTTCACTTCATTAAAAGTAGGATGTTCTTCTTCAAAAGGTTGAAAAGTTGATCAAAATCCAATCTTGCCGGAAGCTTTTCTTCTTCAGAATTGTTTGACATCCCTAAGCTTCTCAAAACCAATTCCATCTCTCCTCTGCACACACTTTGATCAGTTCTCTTTTCTTGCTTGGTTGATGAACCGAGATCTTCATTCTTTGTGGCAGCATGGTTTGATTGAGAATGGATGGAAGACTTAATTCCCAAGAAGAAGTTGTATATCGTTTTCCTGTCAATGAATATGAGGAGCAAAAGGGATTCAATTAATCCGACAATTAGGAATGTGAGTTGAATATTATTCAAACTCATCGATACGCTCTCGACTGGAAATTGAATCAGATTGTTGGTGGACATGGCTTGTTAATTCTCTTGTTGTTTGTTGAAAAATATTTTTCACATGCAGGTAATTGACAATTGATGAGGATTTTAGTTGTTAGAGATGATTTGAAGAGTTTATAGGCCGTGGGATGTATATATAGAAAGTTATTGGAAGTATGGTTTGCTTAGGAAGTTGCTTGTGAGGTGCTTGTAATTAAGTCATATTGGAGAAGGTGGAAAGAACATAGGATAGAATTAGTCACTGCATTTAGTCTTGACAAGGAAAGACTATTATGTGGTGCATTTACATTTAATAAAATGCATGATCTTTTCCATCATTAATTTGTATATATCCATCTTTGCAAATCAAATATGCAAGGAAAACTCATAAACAATATGGTATCAGGAAAACTCATAAACAATATGGTATCAAGAAACATGCGATTAACTTAAATGGAAAAAAGATTAAACAACGAACTTGACTATATGATGAGGACTCCTTGATCATGTGTCAAAGTTTTCATCTTTTTCATAAAAAATATCGAAAATTTTGGTTTTTGAATCAAGCAAAACGAACGAGATGTAATTTCGAAACTATTTATTTGAGTTAAACTTTGTTATTTTTCCTAAATTTAATAATTTTTTTTACAATTTTTTCTTAGTGTTTCTGAAAAATACATTCGAGACGAAATTTTGATCTATGCCCTTGAAACCATTTGTGATATAGAAATTTCACAAAGAGTGTTGAAACTTGAAATGAACTCCTCCATTGTCGTGAAGTTGAATTTTCTTCAAAGCGATAATTTTTTCGATGTCTTTCTTCCATGTTCTACCCACATAATTAAGTTAGAGTGAATATCGGCAAGGGGTTATTTTTCACGTGAAGAGGCGAACGATTTGACGTACACGTTGAAGAAAACGCCAATTCTGTTGAAATAGGACTAAATTGTCAAAGACTTAACTGACACTACCCGAATATTTAAAAAAAAATTGCTCACTTTAATTACGAAACCATTTTTACAATTTTCCCAATTTTTTTGACTAAATTCAATTACAAGAAGATTAGTACCCTATTATAATACAAGTCTAAGTTCATATTGAATTAAAATTAAGAGATCTAGATATACATTGAATGGTCACTTTCTTGGATCTTTCTAGGGTGTGGGCGCCCGAGTTACGCCCTCACATGCGGGAGGGTTAATCGGGCCGTTCATTTGGATCAGATTAATCTAGACCGTTGATTTGGTAGCTTGGTCAAAGTCAATTGGTAACTATTGACTTTTAATTAATTTACAATATACCTAAATTACCCTTTTAATTAAATTTAAAAAAAAATTAAAAAAATCGGCCAGTATTGTTAATTACCACTTTACCCCTATCTTATTAATTGAGTTTGACAATTTTGCAAATTAACCCCAATGTTCCGCGATTTTACGAATTTAATTATTTAGCTTGTAAAAAATATAAAAAAAACCTCGTTTAATATAAAAAGACCTCGTTACTCCCAAATTTGATAATAATTAACTTTTACAATTTTGCAAATTGACCCCTATGTTCAGCGATCTTACGAATTTAATTATTTAGCTTGTAAAAAATATAAAAAAACCTCGTTTCATATAAAAAGACCTCGTTACCCCCGAATTTGATAATAATTAACTTTTACAATTTTGCAAATTGACCCCTATTTTCCGCGATCTTACGAATTTAATTATTTAGCTTGTAAAAAATATAAAAAACCTCGTCTCATATAAAAAGACCTCGTTACCCCCAAATTTAATAATAATTGACTTTGACAATTTTGCAAATTGACCCATATGCTCCGCAATCTTACGAGTTGAATTATTTTGCTTCTAAAAAATACAAAGGCCACCTCGTTTCATATGAAAAGACTTCGTTACCCCCAAATTTGATAATAATTGACTTTGTCAATTTTGCAAATTGACCCCTATGTTCCGCGTTTTTACGAAGTGAATTATTTTGCTTCTAAAAAATATAAATGCCACCTCGTTTCATATGAAACGACCTCGTTACCCCCAAATTCGATAATAATTGACTTTGACAATTTTGCAAATTGACCCCTATGTTCCGCGATTTTACGAATTTAATTATTTAGCTTGTAAAAAATATAAAAAAACCTTGTTTCATATAAAAAGACATCGTTACCCCCAAATTTGATAATAATTAACTTTTACAATTTCGCAAATTGACCGCTATGTTTTGCGATCTTACGAATTTAATTATTTAGCTTGTAAAAAATATAAAAAAACCTCGTTTCATATAAAAAGACCTCGTTACCCCCAAATTTGATAATAATTGACTTTGACAATTTTGCAAATTTACCCATATGCTCCGCAATCTTACGAATTAAATTGTTTTGCTTCTAAAAAATATAAAGGCCACCTCATTTCATATGAAAAGACTTCGTTACCCCCAAATTTGATAATAATTGAGTTTGACAATTTTGCAAATTGACCCCTATGTTCCGAGGTTTTACGGATTGAATTATTTTGCTTTTAAAATATATAAAGGCCACCTCGTTTCATATAAAAAGACCTCGTTACCCCTAAATTTGATAATAATTGAGTTTGACAATTTTGCAAATTGACCCCTATGTTCCCCGATTTTACGGATTGAATTATTTTGCTTCTAAAAAATATAAAGGCCACCTCGTTTCATATAAAAAGACATCGTTACCCCCAAATTTGATAATAATTGAGTTTGACAATTTTGCAAATTGACCCCAATGTTCCGTGATTTCACAAATTGAATTATTTTGCTTCTAAAAAAATATAAAAAAACCGTCTGTCATATAAGAAGACCGATTTACCCCCAATTTTGATAATTAATGACTTTGACAATTTTGCAAATTGACCCCTATATTTATCGATTTTACGAATTGAATTATTTTGCTTCTAAAAAAATAAAAATAAACGTCTCTTATATAAAAAAGACCAATTTACTCCCAATTTTTATAATAATTGACTTTGACAATTTTGTAAATTGACCACTATATTTTACGATTTTATGAATTGAATTATTTTGCTTCTAAAAAAACTAAAAAAAAAAAAAAACCGCCTGTCATATTAGGAAGACAGCTTTACCCCCAATTTTGATAATAATTGACTTTGATAATTTTGCAAATTGACCCCTATATTTTGCGATTTTACGAATTGAATTATTTTGATTCTAAAAAACAAAAAAAAAAAACGCATGTCATATAAAAAAGACCGCTCTACCCCCACTTTTGGTAATAATTTACTTTGAGAATTTTGCAAATTGACCCCTATATTTTCCGATTATACGAATTGAATTATTTTGCTTCTACAAAAACCAAAAAAAAAAAAAAAACCGCCTTTCATATAAATAATTCAATTCATAAAATCGGAAAATATAGGGGTCAATTTGCAAAATTGTCAAAGTCAATTATTATCTAAATTGGGGGTAAAGCGGTCTGTTTTATATGACATACTTTTTTTTTTGTTATTTCTTAGAAGCAAAATAATTCAATTCGTAAAATCTAAAACCTAGGGGTCAATTTGCGAAATTGTCAAAGTCAATTATTATCTAAATTGGGTGTAAAACGGTCTTTTTTATATGAGAGGTGTTCTTTTTTTTTTTTTGTTTTTTTAGAAGCAAAATAATTTAATTCGTAAAATCGCAAAATATAGGGGTCAATTTGCGAAATTGTCAAAGTCAATTATTATCAAAATTGGGGGTAAAGCGGTCTTTTTTATATGATAGGCGGTTTTTCCTTTTTTTTTCAGAAGCAAAATACTTCGATTCGTAAAATCGGAAAATATAGGGGTCAATTGACAAAATTATCAAAGTCAATTATTATCTAAACTGTGGGTAAATCGGTCTTTTTTATATAGTAGGCAGTTTTTTTATATTTTTTAGAACCAAAATAATTCAATTCGTAAAATCGCAAAACATAGGGGTCAATTTGCAAAATTATCAAAGTCAATTATTATCAAAATTGGGGGTAAAGCGATCTTTTTTATATGACAGGCGTTTATTTTTCAGAAGCAAAATAATTCAATTCGTAAAATCGGAAGACATAGGGGTCAATTGGCAAAATTGTCTAAGTCAATTATTAACTAAATTGGGGGCAAAGCGGTCTTTTTTATACGACAGACGGTTTTTTTATATTTTTTTAGAAGCAAAATAATTCAATTCGTAAAATCGCAAAACATAAGGGTCAATTTGCGAAATTGTCAAAGTCAATTATTATCGAAATTGGGGATACAGCGGTCCTTTTATATTATAGGCGGTTTTTTATTTTATTTTTAGAAGAAAAATAATTCAATTCGTAAATTGCAAAATATAGGGGTCAATTTGCAAATTCGTCAAAGTCAATTATTATCTAAACTTGGGGTAAAGCGGTCTTTTTATATGACATGCGATTTTTTTTTTAATTTTTTAGAAGCAAAATAATTATATTCATAAAATCGCAAAATATAGGGGTCAATTGACAAAATTTTCAAAGTCAATTATTATCTACATTGGGGGTAAAACGGTCTTTTTATATGACAGACGGTTTTTTTTTTATACTTTTTAGAATCAAAATAATTCAATACGTAAAATCGCAAAATATAGGGGTCAATTTACAAAATTGTCAAAGTCAATTATTATCTAAATTATAGGTAAAGTGGTCTTTTAATATCATAAGTGGTTTTTTTTTATTTTTAGAAACAAAATAATTCAATTCGTAATATCATGGAACATAAAGGTCAATTTGTTTTTAGTTTTTATTATTTTGATTCAAAGGTTATAAATGTCTTTTATTAATTGAAAATTATCTAAACTTTTAATTAAATTTTTAAAAAAAAAAGGGTAAAAGGGTCTATTTATAGACCGAGTCAACTCGCCTGTTGGTCCCAAGTGGTCAGATGAGGTCTAGAGAGGGGGGGGGGGGGTGAATAGACCTCTAAACTTTTTGCAAATTTTAACTTTAAAACCTTTATATTAACTTAAACAGACTAAGCTGTTATCAACAGTAGGTTCATCGGCTGATCGCGAACAAATCTTTGAGCAGCTTCGTAGACCACTAAACTGATAGTCACTAAGCTGATTTTATCAAAATTAGTTTTAATACTTAGAGTACTTGCAGCGGATTTATAAAGCGTTTTTCACAAGTAATCTTAGCAGTTTGAAAGTTTGTTCCCCAGTTTTACAAAACTTCTTTTCTTAGAAAACTTTTCAAACTGTTAACTTAAAGTGTTTTTATGCAATCTGAAAATATGCAAGTTTAAAATCAATGTAAAAACAAAAGTAATTTTTATAGTGGTTATATGGATTTAAATATCCTTTAGTCCACTCTTCCAAGTCACTTAGATCTTGGGTTATACTAGAAACACAAAGTAACCAGTACACTCTGCTTACGCCTAACAACAAATGAATAGGCCGTAAGTGCGCAGTAAGAAATCACAAAGAAATCCTACTCTGTGAAGTAATATCACTCACAAAGATGGATATCTACTTCTCACAACACTCAGATTATAAAATCACTCAGAAGATGTATTTAACTTTGTTCTTCAACTTCGCTTTTTGTCAACAAATGACTAATCTGATGAGTGAGCTGTTCTTGAGACTTAAAGAGTTCTGCTTCGAAAATTCTCTTAGAGATTGTGTTGTTGTTGTTCTCTTCGTCTCTTTCAGCTATTTATACTTGAGGTTTGAAAAATGTCCGTTGAAGAGAGACAAGTTTCAAATTCCTCGAGTACTGGTCCTTGATTTCCGCGAACGGCTCTTTTGCAGTATGTCCGTACTGTCAACAGTACTTTCCTGCAGGCAGCATTAAATGCACCCAGCTGATGCGAAGCATTTCTTCAATCATTTGTCTTTAATAACCTTGTACTTCGGCATTTATTACTCCCAGGGGCATTTATTACCATTGGGAAGACTTTATGATCCTTTCCACTTGGCTGACGGATGTGCAAGTCTGATGGCGAACTAAGCTGATCTCAAACTTGAACAAATCTGATTTGAGTCGGCTGATCTTCATCAGTCTGGTGTCTTTCCTTCAGCAGATCACAAGTCTTTGGACCTTGAATTTTGACTCTTCTGATGTCTTCTTTACTTAGTCAAAATTTCTTCACAAGGGACCATCAGCTAAGTTAATCCATACTTAGCAGATTTTGAAGTTATGGAATGCATCAAAACCTCCCTTATCAACTTGTCTTCAGTGCTTTCATCTTCATCCTTATTCAGCTAAGTTAATCCATACTTCAGCTGTGTTTGCCATCAGACGAGCACCTTCGTCAGCCAAGTGGAAAGGATCATAAAGTCTTCCCAACGGTAATAAATGCCCCTGGAAGTAATAAATGCTGAAGTACAAGGTTATTAAAGACAAATGATTGAAGAAATGCTTCGCATCAACTGGGTGCATTTAATGCTGCCTGCAGAAAAGTACTGTTGACAGTACGGACAGACTGCAAAAGAGCCGTTTGCGGAAATTAAGGACCAGTACTCGAGGAATTTGAATCTTGTCTCTCTTCAACGGACATTTTTCAAACCTCAAGTATAAATAGCTGAAAGAGACGAAGAGAAAACAACAACACAATCTCTGAGAGAATTTTCGAAGCAGAACTCTTTAAGTCTCAAGAATAGCTCACTCATCAGCTTAGTCATTTGTTGACGAAAAGCAGAGTTGAAGAACAAAGCCAAATACATCTTCTGAGTGAATTTGTAAATCTGAGTGTTGTGAGAAGTAGATATCCATCTTTGTGAGTGATATTACTTCGGAGAGTAGGAGTTTCTGAGTGATTTCCTACTGCGCACTTGTGGCCTTTGTTGGATAAGGATGAAGATGAAGGCACTGAAGACAAAATTAGAAGGGAGGTTTTGATGCATTCCAAAACTTTAAAATCTGCTAAGTATGGAGTAACTTAGCTGATGATCCCCTTAGAAGAAATTTTGACTAAGTATAAGAAGACATCAGAAGAGTCAAAATTTCAAGGTCCAAGACTTCTGATCTGCTGAAGGAATGTTATCAGAAAGATGAAGATCAGCCGACTCAAATCAGATTTGTTCAAGTTTGAGATCAGCTTAGTTCGCCATCAGACCTGCACTTTCGTCAGCCAAGTGGAAAGGATCATAAAGTCTTCCCAACGGTAATAAATGCCCCTGGAAGTAATAAATGCTGAAGTACAAGGATATTAAAGACAAATGATTGAAGAAATGCTTCGCATCAGCTGGGTGCATTTAATGCTGCCTGCAGAATAGTACTGTTGACAGTACGGACAGACTGCAAAAGAGCCGTTCGCGGATTTTAAGGACCACTACTCGAGGAATTTGAATCTGGTCTCTCTTCAACGGACATTTTTCAAACCTTAAGTATAAATAGCTGAAAGAGACGAAGAGAAGAAATACAACACAATTTCTGAGAGAATTTTCGAAGCAGAACTCTTAAGTCTCAAGAACAGCTCACTCATCAGCTTAGTCATTTGTTGACAAAAAGCGAAGTTGAAGAACAAAGCTAAATACATCTTCTGAGTGAATTTGTAAAACAGAGTGTTGTGAGAAGTAGATATCCATCTTAGTGAGTGATATTACTTCAGAGAGTAGGATTTCTTTGTGATTTCTTACTGCGCACTTACGGCCTGTTCATTTGTTGTTAGGCGTAAGCAGAGTGTACTGGTTACTTTGTGTTTCTAGTGTAACCCAAGATCTTTGTGACTTGGACGAGTGGATTAAAGGATATTTACATCCATATAACCACTATAAAAATTACTTGTGTTTTTGTTTGCATTTTTACTTGCATATTTCAAGATTGCATAAAACACTTTACTTAACTGTTCGAAAAGAATTTAAAAGGAGTTTACAAAACTGGAGAAGCATTTTTCAAACTGCTGAGAATACTTGTGAAAAACACTTTGAAAATCCACTGCAAGTACTCTAAGTATTAAAACTGATTTTAACAAAATCAGCTAAGTAATTATCAGACGAGTGGTCATCAAACCTGTTCAAATATTTGTTCGCGAACAGACTTGTAACTTATTACTCTGATCAGCTTAGTCTGCTCACTGTTAGAGAAAAGTTTTAAAGTTAAAATTGAGCAAGAAAATTTTAAAGAGGTTTATTCACACCCCCCCCCCCCCCTCTAAACCTCATCTGACCACTTATGACCAACAAGTGGTATCAGAGCAGGTGGTTCATTAGAATCAGCTGCCTGATCAACGAGCTTGATCCAAGTGTTTTTCAAAGGTTTTCAAAACTTTTCAAAAGAGCATCTTTTTTGAAAAATTAAAAATTTTTGAAAAATGGACTGTATCAGCCACGTTCCCCACATTGCTGGTATGTCTTTCGAAGACTGGAAAATCAGAATGGAGATTTTCCTGGCTGCTTATAATGATAACATGTACACATGTATCATAAAAGGTCCATTCAAATTCACCAAGACCATTATAGTTGATGAAGCTGAACTGGTGGTGGAAAAAGATCTAACAGAGATGACAGCCGAAGAAATAAAGCTGTTCAATCTGGACAAAGTTGGCCGTTTCATCATGACCAAAGCCCTGGACAATGATCGGTTTGATAAAGTCAAACATTGCAAAACTGCAAAAGAGATGTGGGACAAAGTCAGAGATATGAGCGAAGGAAACGACGCCATTAAGGAGCATCAGCTAAGTGTTGCTCTTGAAAAGTTGGACAACTTCAAAATGAAGTCTGGAGAGACCATTGATCAGATGGATACCAGGTTCACCAGAACATTGAATGAAGTTCTAAAGCTGGGAAAGACCTTCACTGACAAGGAGATCACCGTCAGAGTACTGAAGGCCCTGCCTCCCAAGTTCAACATGAATGTGACAGCCATGGAAGAATCAAGAGATCTGGGGAAGATTTCTCTTATAGAGCTGTTCTCCGTACTCAAGGCGTATGAGTATAAACTGCCAAGAATGGGTGTTGAAGAAACCTCAACTTCAAGTCCCACAGCTGAACTGGTTGCTGCTGAAAATCCAAGAAGGCCAGCTCACAAAAGCAAAGATGTGGACTCATCTGATGAAGCCACACTACTCAACAAAAAGGAGTACACTGCTGGAGACGTTGCATTGCTGATGAACAACTTCAAAAAGTTCTACAGACGAAAAATGAAGAACAAATATAACAATGCTTCTACTTCTAACCCTACTTCTTCTTCTCAGGATAAGGATTCTTATCAATCCAAAATGATGTGCTATAATTGCAGGAAACTGGATCATTTCATCAGAGACTGCCCATATCCTAAAGCTGAGAAGTATACTGAAGAAGAAAAGAGAATCAGAAAAGAAAGAAAGCATCAGAAAGCAAAGGCGATGGTAGCAGAAGCAGAAAAGCCAGCTGCCGTCTACTCATCTGATTCAGATTCAGACACTTCTGATGAAGAATCTTCTGATGAAGAGAGTCCTGCTCTTCTCTGCCTGATGGCTAAGGAATCTGATAACTCTGATGATGATGAGGTAACTCCTCTTGAAAGTGAACTATTTAGTTCATTTGAACAAATGATGCTTAACAATACTACTATTGCTAAAGCATTTAAAAAGCTTAAGGAAGAGATGATATTGCTAAAAGAGCAAAACAGTTCACTGAAACTCTCAGCTGAAAAGCCAAGAGAATCAGCTGAATATAAACAGCTTGAGCAAGAACATGAATCTTTGAAAGCTGAATGTGAAGTCTATAAGGGTAAAATCATTGAGCTTGAGAGAGTAATTGAGTCTCATGAGAAGTCATCTGTTGCATTCACTCACATGTCTAGTAAACAGAAGACACCTTTAGATCAGGACAAGTTAGAACTGAACCATACTGAAAAATTTATATCAGCTGACAATAGTAAGGTCATACTGTATGTTCAGACTACTAAACCTGCTTCACCTGAGAAAGTATTAAAGGAGACGAAAACTCCTAAGGCTAAAAAGAGCAAAGAGCCTAGTGTAGGAAAACAGACTAGTAAGCCTAAACAGAAGAGTCCTAAGAAGTCATCTGACAAGGCTAAAACTAATCAGACTAGTGATAAAACTAAGTGGTCTGTTAATGAGCAAGCATCTAGTAAACCAAAGAAGCATAAGAATAAGAAAAATCAAAATGCTTGGTATGGAAATGTGTCTTATTATGTGCAACCTGCTGCATATCATCCTATGTATCATGCACCTCAATTTCCAACTTACTATGCACCATATCCTGCTAATCCAATGCATGCATATCCTCCTTATCATGCATCTTACTCTGCATTTGAACATTATCCTTATCATGCTGATCATCAACAATATGACAAATCTGATGAACGTGGTAAAGGCAAAGCTGTTCATACTCCTGTTGAAACTCAGAAACCTAAGAAGCCTAAGACTTCATCATCTTGGGTTGTCAAAGTTGGAACTAATCCTTCAGGACCCTCTCAATAAGGGTACCTAAAACAATTTTATTTTGTTTTGTAGGTTAGGATTAGGAGTAAAGTAGAGAAGATTTGGTACTTGGACAGTGGCTGTTCAAGACACATGTGTGGAAACATACATGAGCTGACTGATGCAGTTGCTGTGGATGGTCCAAAAGTCACTTTTGGAGACAGTAAAGAAGGCAAGATTGTAGCAAAAGGAAGCTTAATCAAGGGAAACATAGAGATATCTGACGTCTCATATGTTAAAGGCCTCAAATATAATCTGCTGAGCATAAGTCAATTTTGTGACAAAAGATATTCAGTCATCTTCTCAACAGATAAGTGCTATGTTGAACAGATTTGTACAAAGAAGGTAATTTTATCTGAAGACGACAAGGAAATATCTACATAGTCGACTGGAATTCTGCTGACAAGAATTCGAGTATTTGTTTGGTGGCATCAACACCAAGTGAAGTTAGTTGGCTGTGGCACAAAAGGATGAATCATTTAAACTTCAAGACCTTCAACAGATTGATAAAGAATGATCTGGTAGAAGGGATTCCAAAAACAGTCATGAGCAAAGATAAGCTCTGTGACGCCTGTCAGAAGGGTAAACAAATCAAGTCATCGTTCAAAAGCAAGAAGCATCAATCTTCTGGAAGAATATTGGAGCTACTACACATGGACTTATTTGGACCCATTGATCCTATCAGCAATGGTGGAAAGAAATACTGCCTAGCTGTTGTGGATGATTTTTCAAGATATACTTGGGTGATATTCATGAAGAAGAAAAGTGAAACCAAGGAAGATCTTACTAATCTGATGGAACGGATCCAGAATGAGAAAAGCATAAAGATATTGAAGATCAGATCAGACAGAGGGACAGAGTTTACAAACTCTACTGTTGAAGAGTATTGTAATATCAAAGGAATACATCATGAGTATTCAGCTGCTAGAACCCCTCAACAAAATGGTGTTGCTGAAAGGAGAAACAGAACACTGAAGGAAGCTGTCAGAACCATGATAGTTGAAGCTAAGCTGCCACAAAGATTTTGGGCAGAAGCAACAAACACAGCATGTTTTACCCAAAACAGATGCATGATCAACAAGCACCAAAACAAGACTCCATATGAAGTTTGGAACAACAGGAAGCCAAACATTCATTACTTTAAGATATTTGGTTGTAAATGCTATGTTTTAAATAATGGGAAAAATCACCTTACTGCATTTGCAGAAAAGGCTGATGAAGCTGTCTTTATAGGATATTCTACTGTTAGTAAAGCTTATAGAGTCTTTAACAAAAGAACATTACTAATAGAAGAATCTATTCATGTAGTATTTGATGAGCCTAATCAATCTTCTGAAAATAATCAAAGTGTTAATCAAGAATTTTCTACTGATTTACAGAAGTTGAATATTGGAAAGAATGAAGAATATGTTCCCATCATACTACCTGATCTCAACCCAGCTGATAACTCACGTGCTGTTCAAAATCACAGTGCTGATTGTCTAACAGACGAGTTGCAAACAGCTGATAGACCAGAGACTGTTCAACAGACAAGAGAAGTTCAACAGACTACTACTGGAACTCCAACAGTAGTGTTGCTAGATCAAAACAAAGGACAACATTATGATTTGCAACCTGATCTTAGATGGCTCAAGAATCACCCACCAGAGTTGGTGATTGGTGATCCTTTAGACAAAGTAAAGACAAGAAGAGCTGCTACAAGTGAAGCAATGTTTGTCAACTTTCTGTCTCAAGTTGAGCCCAAACAGATTGAAGAAGCTCTTAGTGATTCAAACTGGATTGAAGCTATGCAAGAAAAGCTAAATCAATTTGAAAGGAATGAAGTCTGGTACTTAGTTCCTAGACCAAGTCATCAAAGAGTCATTCGCACTAAATGGGTATTCAGAAATAAGATGAATGAAGATGGTGAAGTCACCAGAAACAAAGCAAGATTAGTGGTCAAGGGTTACTGCCAAGAAGAAGGCATTGACTTTGATGAAACGTTTGCACCAGTGGCAAGACTAGAGGCAATCAGACTCTTTCTTGCTTATGCTGCTCACAAGAATTTGACAGTCTATCAGATGGATGTGAAGTCTGCATTTCTCAATGGAGAATTGCAAGAAGAAGTTTACGTTGAACAACCTCCTGGATTTGAAGCTTATCAAGAAGGAGACAAGGTGTATCGTCTGAAGAAAGCCCTCTATGGACTAAAACAGGCTCCAAGAGCATGATATGATACCTTATCTGATTTTCTTTTAATCAAAGGATTTCGCAAAGGTAAAGTTGACAAGACCTTGTTCACTATTGAATGGGAAGAACATATTTTGCTTGTGCAAATTTATGTGGACGATATTATTTTTGGTTCAACTAACCAACAGATGTGTGACAAGTTCTCAAAGCTGATGCAGAACAAGTTTGAAATGAGCATGATGGGAGAACTTAATTATTTTCTTGGTTTGCAAGTTATACAGTTTCCTGATGGAATTTTCATCAGCCAAGCAAAATATACAAATGATCTGTTCAAGAAATTTGGTATGGAAACTAGCTCTACTGCTACTATTCCTATGTCTACAAGTCTTCGTTTGGATAAAGATGAAGATGGCAAATCAGTAGACATCACCAAATACAGAGGTATTATTGGGTCACTGTTGTATCTAACAGCTAGCAGACCTGATATCATGTACTCCGTTGGGGTCTGTGCAAGATTCCAATCAAATCCCAAGGAATCTCAACTCTTAGCTGCCAAGAGAATACTGAAATATATTAAGGGCACTCAAGATTTGGGATTGTGGTACCCTAGAGAGTCTGGATTTGAGCTTATTGGATATTCAGATTCTGACCTTGCTGGCTGCAAGATTGATAGAAAAAGCACAACAGGTGCCTGTCAATTCTTAGTGTTGGTCCCAAGTGGTCAGATGAGGTCTACAGGGGGGGTGGGTGAATAGACCTCTGAAATTTTTTGAACTTAAAAACTTTTCAGTCTTCTGTCAGCAGACTAAGCTGATGAAGAACAGTAAGCAGACTTAGCTGATCGTGAACAAATCTTGAACAGCAGACTGACCACTCTTCTTACAAATACTTAGCTGTTTTTCAGCAAAACAGTTTTTCAAAGAGTATACTTGCAGCGGATTGTTTGAAAGTGTTTTTCACAAGTAAACTAAGTTCTAAAAAGATTTTATCCCCAGTTTTGAAACTCCTTATAAAATCTTTTGAAAATTCAAAGTGTTTAAATATGCAATCTTTAAATATGCAAGAAAACTTGAATGCAAGATAACACAAAGAATTTTTATAGTGGTTATATGGATAGAAATCCTTTAGTCCACTCTTCCAGATCACTTAGATTCTGGGTTATACTATAATCACACAGATTACAATATTTCTCCACTTATACCTAGACAACTAATGAAAAGGCTATAACTCACAATAGAAAATCACTAAGAAATTCTACTCTCTGAAGTTTGATCACTCACAAAGATGGATCACAACTTCTCACAACACTCAGCTTTTTACAAGATCACTCAGATCGTAATTTTCTGTTTTCTTCAACTGGGTTTCTGTCAACAGATGACTTCCACCAGACGAGTGAGCTGTTTTGAGCTTTTGAGACTTAGACAAATTCTGCTTCAAAAACGAAATCTCTGATTGTTGTTGTGTGTCTCGCTCATTGAAAATCAGCTCTATTTATACTTGGATTTGAATTTATGACCGTTGAAGCAAATCACATCATCAAATCCATCGCCTTTGCCAGAATAAAAAACGGCAACCTGCTACAGTACTTTTTCTGCTGTACTTTCCTGCAGCAGCATTAAATGCACTCTACTGATACAAGGTTTTCTTCAATCATTTGCCATTACTACCCTTCTCTTACAGCATTTATTACTCCAAGTGCATTTATTACCGTTGGACTGAACTCTTGATCTCTTCTACTTTGCTGATCGAAGCAACCCATCTGATAGGCACTCTGCTGATCAAATACTGAACTAATCTGATTTGACTCGGCTGATGACCTACCTTTCTGTTCGCTGTTTCAGCATGAGATCACTAGTCTTCTGGTCTTTGAACTTTGAACTCTTCTGATATCTTCTTTGTTTGTTCAAGGTTCTTCTAAGGGAGCTAAGCTTTCCATACTTAGCTGATTATGATGTTTTGGAAATCATCAAAACCTTCCCTTAATTACTTGTCTTCTTTGCTCTTCAACTTCATCTTCATCCAACAATTTTCCCCTTTTTGATGATGACAAAACTCCAGCTAAGTACCTGTACCTAAACTAAAGTTTTGATCCTAAAAAATTTCTGAGATAGAAATAGTGTGTTGGATTCAAACTTGCAATTTTATAGATAATTGAACTGATTACATATTACAAGTGTTGAAAGATGAAAAGTGCAAAGTACTTAAAAGATTACAAGTATTTTTAAGATAAAGGAAAAGTCTAGCCTAAACTAGTCTTCTTCCTTCTTCTCTTCTTCTGAATTTTTCTTCTCTTTTTCAGCTTCTTCTTTCTTTTCTTCTTCAGTTTCCTTGTCTTCTTTTTCAGATTCTTCATCAGACAGTTTGGAAGTTTCAGCTTCCAACTCTTCAAAGAATCTTTTCCTCAGCAGCTCTATCTTCTTGTACTTAACATCAGGATCAAGCTGTTCTTCAGCTGAGTCTTTGGCAGCAGCTAGCTCTTTATCAGACTTAGCTTTTGCTTCAGTTTCAGCATTGTCAGCTTCTTCTTCTTCAGTGATCTCCTCTTCTGTTAGTCTGCTTGTTCCTTCAATGTTTTGATCAGTCTTATCAGCAGAACTACTTGGAGCTTCAGCTTCAGTTCCTTCCTTTTTATCAGTTTCAGTTGCTTGCTCCTCACAATCTTCCCCCTTTTTGTCATCATCAGCAGGGATGATTGGGTAACTTGGTAGGATAGGAGTGATCTGAAGTGAATCACAAAGAAGCTTGATGTTTTCTTCTAGAGCATCCATCTGAGCTCCTTGCCTTAGCTGATTGATTTTGATAATATTAACTAGAGCAGCAAGGGTTGATTGGTTAGCTTCCATAGCTTCCATTCTGTTGAGAACAGCTTCACCTTGTTCACCCAACTGAAATTGGGTTGCAAGTACCATATCAGCAGAGGATTTGAAGGCTTTGCCCATATTTACCAATGTTTCATCTTCTGCTTTGATGGCCATCTCAACAGTTTTTGTGATATCCCTCCAACCAGCAGCTGTGCTTTGAGTCCTTTTCCTGAGTACATCCATCTCTTGACAGATAGATTGAACATTCTGAGCAGTCTCCTCAATCAGATGAGTTGGGACAGCAGCAGCTTTTTGAGTGGGTTGACTTACAGCATCCAACACATCAGCAGTTAACTTCTCCTGCATTTCCTTCAAAGAATTTGATATCATTTGCTGAATGGAATCCAACAAAGATGTTTGTGCAGCCTGAGAAGTGGAAGGAATATCTGTTGGAATAGGAGGTAGAGCAAGAGGTGTTTCTCCACTAAGTTGCTCTGCTGCTTGAATTATCAGTTCAAGAGACTGATCTGCTGGACCATAAATAGATTCAGCTTCCTTGGCCTTATCAGCATGACTAGGAGTGCTTTCCTTCTCCTTAGTCTGATCATCTTTGTCAACAGCAGCCTCCTTTTCTTTGATCTGATCAGCTGGAATAATTTCTCCTTTCTTTGATTCATCAGCTGTGTCAGACTTGTCACCCTTGTCTTTGTTCTGATCAGATGGGTCAGATGTACCCTCTTTGTCCTTTTGTTGATCAGACGATTCTTCTTTTTCCTTGTCAGCAGGGGACTTGATATTCTTAACAGTCTCAACTGTTTTCATCAAACCTTCATTATCTACAGCAGACCTGTGAGAAATCCATGTAAAATTGTCAAGAGGAATAAAATGTGAGTATGGTTCCTCAGGTAGCTCTTCAAATGGTTTGATGTTTGGACCATAGACGATGTTCTTGATGTTAGGAAGAGGGACCATTGAGCTGGGTTGTCCCTTCAGCTTCCTAGACTTCTTTGCCCAAAGCTCCATTGCTTGAGCAATGGCCAACTTGATTGATCTTTCCTTGAGGTCTTCTGATTCATCATAATCCTCAGGAACAGACTCAAAAATCTTCTTTGCTTCAACCTTGACTATGTGACTTATTCTCAATCTTAACCTGTCCAGAAAGAATTCTGAATCAAGTGCTTGAATTAAGGATCCAGTCTCAAGCCACTTCAGCACCCAGGCTTCTTCAGCAGTGAAGGCTTTCCACTTGGCCATTTCAGCTGGACTCTTTGTCAGTCTGAATTCTCTCCATCTGTTGTATCTGATCTTTTCAGCATTGAATAACGTCAGACGGTTGATTCTTGCACCTTCAGCATCCAACCTTTTAAGGAATTCTTCAAAGATGGCAGGGTCATCCCTGACAATCTCCAAAGACAATCTAATCTCCTCTCTTCTTTTTGGCTTTATCTTTGGTGCAGGCATAGCTGGTATTGGTTTGTTAGGATCTCTTTGTTCACCAATAACTACTCCACCAGTATGCTGTGGTCCATGAGCATCCTTGGTACTTGCTTGAATAGCAGCAGCCAATTCTGCTTCCTCAATAGCGTCCCTTTGCTCTTGAGTCATCTTGCTGGCCTCTTCTTCCAGCCTTTTTAACTCTAGGCTTTTCAGCCTATCTTCTTCTGCCTTTTCTGCAGCTTTCCTTAGCTTTTCAGCAGCATCTTGTCTTTTCTTTTCAGCAGCAGTTAGGTATGTTGCAATTTTACCAGTCCGTTTTCTCCTTGATTCAGGACTTTCAACTGCTTGAAGAGGGGTTGCAGCAACAGGAGTACGATGCAACAAGAGTGCATCTTTTTCATGTGTTGAACTAGTCTGCTGTGCTTCTTCAACTTTAGCAGATAGTGCAGCAGATGAGTCTTCTGTAGATACTCCAATTGTAGAGACAACTTCTTCAGTAGGCTTATCAGCAAGTTCTTCAACAACTAATGGCCTGTCTGCTGATGTTGTTGTTTCTCTTACTGTTGCAACTGGCTCCTCAGAGAAAGTGACCTTTCTCTTGACCTTTGATTTGACAATTCTTTTAGCAGGGGGTTTGACAGTAGGAGGTCCCCTTGCCTCATTTCTGGTTCTCAACCTTTTCAACCTTTGAAGAGGCATTTCTTCCTCAGACTCAGTTCTTTCAGGAGAAGAGTCAGTCTTCATCTGCTCAATCTCCTTGGTGAAATCTTCAATCATGTTTTCTGGAACTGCATCTTCAGTTTGTGCCGATTCAGCCACAACAGCAGACTGTGCTGTTGGCTCAGCAGGTTGACTTGTCTGACCCTCCTTCTTGCTCTTCTTAGAAGGGGTCTTTTTGGATTTTGCAGTGGCCTTTCTTTTTGGTTTTGCCACCACTTATCTCACTGGTTCATACAATTTGAACTCCTTGCTACTGTGAGTAGTCTTCCCACCACCCATAGGACATTGCAGGGATGCAAACAGATTACTGAGTAAGATGGCATGAGAGAGCCTCTTATCACTCAGCAGCTCATAGACGTGAGCAGCCCAGTTAACTTTCAGTCCATAGTATATGCAAACCATGGTGTAGTACCTTTTCCTTGGTAACCCATCTAGTGAGCTCGTGCTACAATACAGCACCTTCGCAATGATGTCTGCGAACCTCTGATACTCATCCTTTAATTGAGTTTTCATCAGAGTTCCAGTCATCTCTTCTCCCTCTTTCGCACAAATTGCCCAAAATTCATCTTCTTTTTCTGACCCTAAGCTGGTCACATCTCCTCCCTTATCTGCTAACTTGTAAATTTCACTAAGAACAGCAGCAGAGATAGCAATTTTCTTACCACCAATGACAGCCGTCATAACAGTGTCATTTTTCGAGAATTCCCTGGTCTTGTAGAAGTGATCAACATCTTCTAGGTAAACCCTATCTTCATGCGCTTCAAGAACAGGAACAAGTGATGCCTCTTTGATTTTCTCCAGAAGTGAGCGCATCAGATCAGTACCCGAAAAGTGAAATTTGCTGTAGCTTAGGTATCTTCCATCAATAATCTTTTCCATTTCTGAGATTAGTGAGTAGAATTCTGCAAAAGCAATAAACTTTCGAAACAGGAGAGCTTGAGAGTTAGAGAATTTGAGAGTGTTTGAGTGCGTAAGACGACTGTGCTGTTCAGATCGGACTTTATAGGTTTCCTTTGATTTGGTTATCGTGATTGATCTGAAACGTTGATCTAATCTGACAGTTTTAAATCATGTGAATGGGAGTTACGGATTTCAAATTTTAATATTTTAATGTCAGACAGGCGGGAAACTCAAACGTTACTTATCTGTTACTTATAAAAGCGTGTTTCTAAAAATGCGACTTTATAACCATGCTTATATAAGACATCAGATGAGTAGAGTTTAACTTATCTGACAGACGAGTGATCTGATATCTGTTATTACTAGAGAATGCCAATAGCTAGTAATCTTCCTCTGCTGTTTGTCAATCCAGCAAGATAAAATAATCTTCAGTCTTCAAGAATTAAGAACATATCTTCTGATAACTTAATTTCAACTAACTGTCATTAACTGATTTCATCTTTAGAACAGAAGTACCGCTAGTCTTACACGTTCCTCCTGACTTTAAGAATCCATAAGCTAACTAGTCTGTTGAATGTTAATTCTTGAATATAATAGTGAATAACTAAGTTGTTGAACTTCAGTCTTCTGATGAGTTCTCCCTAAGCTTATGCATCCAATTTAAGTAGTCCTAGCTCAGCTCTTAGAGTTGAAAACCTTACTTCACTTAAAGGTTTAGTGAAGATATCAGCAATCTGATTGTCAGTATGAACATACTCTATCATAACATTGCCTTTTTCCACATGATCTCTAATGAAGTGATGCTTGATCTCTATATGTTTAGTCCTTGAATGACTTGTAGTGTTCTGAGTAAGAGAGATTGCACTTGTGTTGTCACAGTAGATTGGAATTCCACTGATTTTGATGTTGTAGTCTTCTAGTTGATGCTTCAACCAAAGTATCTGTGCACAGCAAGCTCCAGCAACTATATATTCAGCTTCAGCAGTAGATATAGAGACTGAAGTCTGTTTCTTACTCATCCATGAGATCAGACGACTACCTAAGAACTGACAGGCACCTGTTGTGCTCTTTCTGTCAATCTTGCAGCCAGCAAGGTCTGAATCTGAATAACCAATAAGTTCAAATCCAGATTCTCTAGGATACCACAATCCCAATTCTTGAGTGCCTTTAATGTATTTCAATATCCTCTTGGCAGCTAAGAGATGAGATTCCTTGGGGTTTGATTGAAATCTTGCACAGACTCCAACTGAGTACATTATATCAGGTCTACTTGCTGTTAGATACAACAAAGAACCAATAATGCCTCTATATTTGGTTATGTCCACTGATTTGCCATCTTCATCTTTATCCAAACGAAGACTTGTAGACATAGGAATGGTAGCAGTTGAGCTAGTTTCCATACCAAACTTCTTGAACAGATCTCTTGTGTATTTTGCTTGGCTGATGAATATTCCATCAGGCAACTGTCTAACTTGCAGACCAAGAAAATAATTAAGTTCACCCATCATGCTCATTTCAAACTTATTCTGCATCAGCTTGGAGAACTTATCACACATCTGTTGGTTAGTTGAACCAAAAATAATATCGTCCACATATATTTGCACGAGTAATATATGATTTTCCCATTCAATTGTAAACAAGGTTTTATCCACCTTACCTTTATGAAATCCTTTAATTAAAAGAAAATCAGATAGGGTATCATACCATGCTCTTGGAGCCTGTTTCAGTCCATAGAGGGCTTTCTTCAGACGATATACCTTATCCTCTTCTTGATAGATTTCAAATCCAGGAGGTTGTTCAACATACACCTCTTCTTGCAGTTCTCCATTGAGAAAAGCAGACTTCACATCCATCTGATAGACAGTGAAGTTCTTGTGAGCAGCATAGGCAAGAAACAGTCTGATTGCTTCAAGTCTTGCTACTGGTGCAAATGTCTCATCAAAGTCAATTCCTTCTTCTTGACAATAACCTTTGGCCACTAATCTTGCTTTGTTTCTGGTAACAATACCATCTTCATTCATCTTATTTCTGAATACCCACTTAGTGCCAATTACTCTTTGATGACTTGGTCTAGGAACTAAGTACCAGACTTCATTCCTTTCAAATTGATTCAACTCTTCTTGCATAGCTTCTATCCAGAAGGAATCACTGAGAGCTTCTTCAATTTGCTTAGGCTCTATTTGAGATAGAAAGGTGACAAACATGGCATCATGTGCAGCAGCTCTTCTTGTTTTCACTCTATCTAATGGATCACCAATCACTAACTCAGGTGGGTGATTTCTGAGCCATCTGAGATCATGTTGCAGGTCTGAATGTTGTCCTCTGTCATGATCTTGCAACACTACTGTTGGAGTTGCAGTAGTAGTCTGTTGAACATTTGCCATCTGTTGAACAGTCTCTGATCTGTCAGCTTGTTGTAACTCGTCTGTTAGACAATCAGTGATCTGATTTTGAACAGCACTTGAGTTGGCAGCTGAGTTAAGATCAGGTAGTATGATGGGAACATATTCTTCATTTCTTCCAATGTCTAACTTCTGTAAATCAGTAGACAGATCTTGGTTAACACTTTGATTCTTTTCAGAAGATTGACTTGGCTCATCAAATACTACATGGATGGATTCTTCTATTAGTAATGTTCTTTTGTTAAAAACTCTGTAAGCCTTACTAACAGTTGATTATCCTACAAAGACAACTTCATCAGCCTTTTCTGCAAATGCAGTACGGTGATTTTTCCCATTAATCAATACAAAACATTTACAACCAAAAATCTTAAACTAATGAATGTTTGGTCTTCTGTTGTTCCAAACTTCATATGGAGTCTTGTTCTGATTTTTGTTGATCATACATCTGTTTTGGGTAAAGCATGCTGTATTTGTTGCTTCTGCCAAAAATCTCTGTGGCAGCTTAGCTTCAGCTATCATGGCCCTAACAGCTTCTTTTAGTGTTCTGTTTCTCCTTTCAGCAACACCATTCTGTTGAGGGGTTCTAGCAGGTGAATACTCATGATGTATTCCCTTGATATTACAATATTCTTCAACAGTAGAGTTTGTAAACTCTGTCCCTCTATCTGATCTGATCTTCAATATTTTGATACTCTTCTCATTCTGGATCAGTTCCATCAGATTGGTAAGATGTTCTTGGTTTCACTTTTCTTCTTCATGAAAATCACCCAAGTATATCTTGAATAATCATCCACAACAGCCAGGCAGTATTTCTTTCCACCATTGCTGACTGGATCAATGGGTCCAAATAAGTCCATATGTAGTAGCTCCAATATCCTTCCAGAAGATTGGTGCTTCTTGCCTTTGAATGATGACTTGATTTGTTTACCCTTCTGACAGGCGTCACAGAGCTTGTCTTTGCTCATGACTGCTTTTGGAATCCCTTCTACCAGATCATTCTTGATTAATCTGTTTATGGTCTTGAAGTTTAGATGATTCATTGTCTTGTGCCATAGCCAGCTAACTTCACTTGGTGCAGATGCCACCAAACAAACACTTGAATTCTTATTAGCAGAATTCCAGTCGACTATGTAGATATTTCCTTGTCTACTTCCAGATAAAATTACCTTCTTTGTACCAATCTGTTCAACATAGCACTTATCTGTTGAGAAGATGACTGAATATCCTTTGTCACAAAATTGACTTATGCTCAGCAGGTTGTACTTTAGGCCTTTAACATATGAGACGTCAGATATCTCAATGTTTCCTTTGATAACCCTTCCTTTAGCTACAATCTTGCCTTCTTTACTGTCTCCAAAAGTAACTTTTGGACCATCCACAGCAACTGCATCAGTCAGCTCATGTATGTTTCCACACATGTGTCTTGAACATCCACTGTCCAAGTACCAAATCTTCTCTACTTTACTCCTATTCCTAATCCTAACCTACAAAACAAAATAAAATTGTTTTAGGTACCCTTATTGAGAGGGTCCTGAAGGATTAGTTTCACCTTTGACAACCCAAGATGTTGATGTCTTAGGCTTCTTAGGTTTCTGAGCTTTGACAGGAGCATGAACAGCTTTATTTTTATCATAGTTATCAGATAAGTCATGTTGATGATCAGTATGATAAGGAAAATGTTCATAAGTAGGGTAGGGTGCATGATAAGCAGGGTATGCATGCATTGGATGAGCAGGGTAAGGTGCATAGTAACCTGGAAATTGAGGTGCATGATACATAGGATGATATGCAGCAGGTTGCACATAATATGACTCATTTCCATACCAAGCATTTTGATTTTTCTTGTTTTTATGCTTCTTTGGTTTACTAGATGCTTGCTCAATTGGTTTTGACTTAGTTTTACCAACAGATTGATTCAATTTAGCTTTATCAGCAGACTTCTTAGGACTCTGCTGTTTGGTCTTACTAGTCTGATTTCCTATACTAGGCTCTTTGCTCTTTTTAGCCTTAGGAGATTTCTTCTCCTTTAATTCTTTCTCAGGTGAAGCAGGTTTAGTTGTCTGAACATAAAGAATGACCTTACTGTTGTCAGTTGATACAAATTTTTCAGTATGGTTCAGTTCAAACTTATCATGTTCTAAAGGTATCTTCTGTTTACTAGATATATGAGTGGATGCAACAGATGATTTTTCATGAGACTCAATAACTTTTTCAAGTTCCATGATTTTTCCTTTATAAACTTCACATTCAGCTTTCAGAGACTCATATTCTTGCTCAAGCTGTTTGTATTCAACTGATTCCTTTGGCTTTTCAGCTAAAAGTTTCAGTGAACTATTTTGCTCTTTTAGCAATATCATCTCTTCCTTAAGCTTTTTATATGCTTCAGCAATACCAGTATTGTTAAGCATCATTTGTTCAAATGAATTAAATAATTCATTGTTAAGAGGAGTTACCTCATCCTCAGAGTCATCAGATTCCTTTGCCATCAGGCACAGGAGAGCAGGTTTTTCTTCATCAGACGATTCTTCATCAGACGTGTCTGAATCTGAATCAGATGAGTAGATAGCAGTCAGCTTTTCTGCTTCAGCCATCATTGCCTTGCCTCTCTGATGCTTTCTTTCTTTTCTCATTTTCTTCTCCTCTTCAGTGTATTTTTCTGCTTTTGGATATGGGCAGTCTTTGATGAAGTGTCCCAATTTCCTGCAGTTGTAACACATTAGTTTTGCTTTATAATCATCTTTATCTTGAGAAGAAAAGTTAGGTTTAGAAGTAGAAGCATTGTTGTATTTGTTCTTCATTTTTCTTTTGTAGAACTTCTTGAAATTATTTATCAACAGTGCAACATCTCCAGCAATGTACTCCTTCTTGTTGAGTAGAGTGGCTTCATCAGATGAGTCCACTTCTTTGCTTTTCTGTGCTGGTCTTCTGGTGTTTTCAGCAGCAACCAGTGCAGCTGTGGGTCCTGAAGTTGAGGTTTCTTCAATTCCCATTCTAGGCAGTTTATACTAGAATGCCTTGAGTACAGAAAACAGCTCAGTAAGAGAGATTTTTCCCAAATCCCTTGATTCTTCCATTGCTGTCACTTTCATGTTGAATTTTGGGGGTAGGGCCTTTAGTACTCTGACAGTGATCTCTTTGTCAGTGAAGGTCTTTCCCAACTTTAAAACTTCATTCAGAGTTCTGGTGAATCTGGTATCCATCTTATCAATGGTTTCTCCAGACTTCATCTTGAAGTTGTCAAGTTTCTCCAAAGCAACAGTGAGCTGATGCTCCTTTATTGCATCATTGCCTTCGCTCATGTCTCTGACTTTGTCCCACATTTCCTTTGCAGTCTTGCAATGTTTGACCTTGTCAAACCGATCATTATCCAGGGCTTTAGTCATGATGAATCTCCCAACTTTGTCTAGATTGTAAAGCTTTATTTCTTCCGGAGTCATCTCATGAAGGTCTTTTTCCACAACCGTGTCAACCTCATTTATCTTTATGGTCTTTGTGAATCTGAATGGACCTTTAATGATACATGTGTACATGTTGTCATTATAAGCAGCTAGGAAAATCTCCATTATGATTTTCCAGTCCTCAAAGGACATACCAGCAATGTGGGGAACATGGCTGATACAATCCATTTTTCAAAAAGTTTAGATTTTTCAAAAGATGCTCTTTTGAAAAGTTTTGAAAACCTTTGAAAAACACTTGGATCAAGCTCGTTGATCAGGCAGCTGATTCTAATGAACCACCTGCTCTGATACCACTTGTTGGTCCCAAGTGGTCAGATGAGGTCTAGAGGGGGGGGGGGTGAATAGACCTCTGAAATTTTTTAACTTAAAAACTTTTCAGTCTTCTGTCAGCAGACTAAGCTGATGAAGAACAGTAAGCAGACTTAGCTGATCATGAACAAATCTTGAACAGCAGACTGACCACTCTTCTTACAAATACTTAGCTGTTTTTCAGCAAAACAGTTTTTCAAAGAGTATACTTGCAGCGGATTGTTTGAAAGTGTTCTTCACAAGTAAACTAAGTTCTAAAAAGATTTTATCCCCAGTTTTGAAACTCCTTATAAAATCTTTTGATAATTCAAAGTGTTTAAATATGCAATCTTTAAATATGCAAGAAAACTTGAATGCAAGATAACACAAAGAATTTTTATAGTGGTTATATGGATAGAAATCCTTTAGTCCACTCTTCCAGATCACTTAGATTCTGGGTTATACTATAATCACACAGATTACAATATTTCTCCACTTATACCTAGACAACTAATGAAAAGGCTATAAGCTCTGTTGGATGAAGATGAAGATGAAGTGCAAAGAAGACAAGTAATTAAGGGAAGGTTTTGATGATTTCCAAAACATCATAATCCGCTAAGTATGGAAGCTTAGTTCCCTTAGAAGAATTTTGAACAAGTAAAAGAAGACATCAGAAGAGTTCAAAGTTCAAAGCCCAGAAGACTAGTGATCTCATGCTGAAACAGCGAACAGAAGGGTAGGTCATCAGCCGAATCAAATCAGATTAGTTCAGTATTTGATCAGCGGAGTATCTATCAGCAGAGTCGTTTTGATCAGTAGAGTAGAAGAGATCAAGAGATTAGTCCAACGGTAATAAATGCACTTGGTGTAATAAATGCTGGAAGAGAAGGGTAGTAATGGCAAATGATTGGAATTAACTCTCGGATCAGCAGAGTGCATTTAATGCAGCTACAGGAAAGTACAGCAGAAAAGGTACTGTAGCAGTAGCCGTTCTGAATTTCGGGCTAAAGCTATGGATTTGAAGATTTGATTTCCTTCAACGGTCATATTTTCAAATTCAAGTATAAAAGGAGCTGATTTCAAAGAGCGAGACACACAACAACAATCAGAGATTTTGCATTCGAAGCAGAATTTTTCTAAGTCTCAAAAGCTTGAACAGCTCACTCGTCTGGTGGAAGTCATCTGTTGACAGAAACCCAGTTGAAGCAAAAAGATAAACACTTTCTGAGTGAAATTGTAATAGTTGAGTGTTGTGCGAAGTGAGAATCCATCTTTGTGAGTGATTCTACTTTAGAGGATAGGTTTTCTTTGTGAATCCCTATTGTGAGCTTATAGCCTTTTCATTTGTTGTCTAGGTGTAAGTGGAGAAATATTGTAATCTTTGTGATTATAGTATAACCCAGAATCTGAGTGATCTGGAAGAGTGGACTAAAGGATTTTTATCCATATAACCACTATAAAAATTCTTTGTGTTATCTTGAATTCAAGTTTCCTTGCATATTTAAAGTTTGCATATTTAAACACTTTGAATTATCTAAAAGAGTTTAAAAGGAGTTTGTAAAACTGGAGATAAAATCTTTTAAGAACTTAGTCTACTTGTGAAAAACACTTTAAAACAATCCGCTGCAAGTATACTCTTTGAAAACTGTTTGCTGGAAAATCAGCTAAGTATTTGTAAGAAGAGTGGTCAGTCTGCTGTTCAAGATTTGTTCACGATCAGCTGAGTCTGCTTACTGTTCTTCATCAGCTTAGTCTGCTGACAGAAGACTGAAAAGTTTTTAAGTTCAAAAATTTTCAGAGGTCTATTCACCCCCCCCCCCTCTAGACCTCATCTGACCACTTGGGACCAACAAGTGGTATCAGAGCAGGTGGTTCATTAGAATCAGCTGCCTGATCAACGAGCTTGATCCAAGTGTTTTTCAAAGGTTTTCAAAACTTTTTCAAAAGAGCATCCTTTTGAAAAATCTAAACTTTTTGAAAAATGGATTGTATCAGCCATGTTCCCCACATTGCTGGTATGTCTTTTGAAGACTGGAAGATTAGAATGAAAATCTTTCTAGCAGCCTATAATGACAACATGTACACATGTATCATTAAAGGTCCATTCAGATTCACAAAGACCATAAAGATAAATGAAGTTGACACGGTTGTGGAAAAGGACCTCCATGAGATGACTCCAGAAGAAATCAAGCTTTACAATTTAGATAAAGTTGGGAGATTCATCATGACTAAAGCCCTGGACAATGATCGGTTTGACAAGGTCAAACATTGCAAGACTGCAAAAGAAATGTGGGACAAAGTCAGAGATATGAGCGAAGGGAACGACGCCATAAAAGAGCATCAGCTGAGTGTTGCTCTAGAAAAGCTGGATAACTTCAAGATGAAATCCTCTGAAACCATTGATAAGATGGATACAAGGTTCACAAGAATATTAAATGAAGTATTGAAGCTTGGAAAAACCTTCACAGACAAGGAGATAACCATCAGAGTACTGAAGGCCTTACCTTCTAAGTTCAACATGAAGGTGACAGCAATGGAAGAATCAAGGGATTTGGGAAAAATCTCTCTTACTGAGCTGTTTTCTGTACTCAAGGCATTCGAGTATAAACTGCCTAGAATGGGTATTGAAGAAACCTCAACTTCAGGACCCACAGCTGCCTTAGTTGCTGCTGAAAACACCAGGAGACCAGCACATAGAAGTCAAGATGTGGACTCATCTGATGAAGCATCACTACTCAACAAGAAGGAGTACACTGCTGGAGATGTAGCATTATTGATGAACAACTTCAAGAAGTTCTATAAGAGAAAGATGAAAAACAAATACAATCATGCTGCTTCTACTTCTAAACCTAACTCTTCTTCTCAAGAAAAAGATGATTATAAAGCAAAACTAATGTGTTATAACTGCAGGAAATTGGGACATTTCATCAGAGATTGTCCATATCCAAAAGCAGAGAAATACACTGAGGAAGAGAAGAGAATCAGAAAAGAAAGAAAGCATCAAAAAGGGAAAACAATGGTAGCTGAAGCAGAAAAGCTTGCTGCTGTCTACTCATCTGATTCAGACTCAGACACATCTGATGAAGAATCGTCTGATGAAGAGAAACCTGCTCTCCTCTGCCTGATGGCTAAGGAATCTGATGACTCCGAGGATGAGGTAACTCCTCCAAATAATGAACTATTTGATTCTCTAGAGCAAATGATGTTAAATAATACTACTATTGCTGGAGAATTTGTTAAGCTTAAGGAAGAGATGAGCTTGCTGAAAGAGCAAAATAACTCACTGAAACTTAAAGCTGAAAAGCCTAAAGAATCAGCTGAGTATAAACAGCTTGAGCAAGAGCATGAATCTCTGAAAGCTGAATGTGAGGTCTATAAAGGAAAAATCATGGAACTTGAGAAAATTATTGAGTCTCATGATAAGTCAACTGTTGCATCCATGCCTACATCTAGTAAACAGGAGACACCTTTAGAAAAGGATAAAATAGAATTGAATCATACTGAAAAATTCATTTCTGCTGACAATAGTAAGGTCATTCTGTATGTTCAAACTTCTAAACCTACCTCATCTGAGAAAGTGGTAAAGGAGAAGAAAACTCCTAAGGCTAAAAAGAGCAAAGAGCCTAGTGTAGAAAAACAGACTAGTAAACCTAAACAGAAGAGTCCTAGGAAGTCTTCTGATAAGGCTAAAACTAATCAGACTAGTGAGAAAACTAAGTCGTCTGTCAATGAGCAAGCTGTAAGTAAACCAAAGAAGCATAAGAACAAGAAAAATCAAAATGCTTGGTATGGAAATGAGTCATATTATGTGCAACCTGCTGCATATCATCCTATGTATCATGCACCTCAATTTCCTAGTTACTATGCACCTTATCCTGCTCATCCAATGCATGCATATCCTGCTTATCATGCACCTTACCCTGCTTATGAACACTATTCTTATCATACTGATCATCAACATGACTTATCTGCTAATTATGATAAAAATGAAACTGTTCATGCTCCTGTCAAAACTCAGAAGCCTAAGAAGCCTAAGACATCAACATCTTGGGTTGTCAAGGTGGAACTAATCCTTCAGGACCCTCTCAATAAGGGTACCTAAAACAATTTTATTTTTGTTTTGTAGGATAGGATTAGGAGTAGGAGTAAAGTAGAGAAGATTTGGTACTTGGACAGTGGATGTTCAAGACACATGTGTGGAAGCATACATGAGCTGACTGATGCAGTTGCTGTGGATGGTCCAAATGTTACATTTGGGGACAGCAAAGAAGGCAAGATTAAAGCTAAAGGAAGATTGATCAGAGGAAACATAGAGATATCTGACGTCTCATATGTCAAAGGCCTCAAATATAATCTGCTAAGCATAAGTCAATTTTGTGACAAGGGATATTCAGTCATCTTCTCAACAGATAAGTGCTACGTTGAACAGATTGGTACAAAGAAGGTAATCTTATCTGGAAAGAGACAAGGGAATGTCTACATAGTCGACTGGAATTCTGCTGACAAGAATTCAAGTGTCTGTTTGGTTGCATCCGCACCAAGTGAAGTTAGTTGGCTATGGCACAAGAGAATGAATCATTTAAACTTCAAGACCATCAACAGATTAATCAAGAATGATTTGGTAGAAGGGATTCCAAAAACAGTCATGAGCAAAGACAAGCTCTGTGACGCCTGTCAGAAGGGTAAACAAATCAAGTCATCGTTCAAAAGCAAGAAGCACCAATCTTCTGAAAGAATCTTGGAGCTGCTACATATGGACTTATTTGGACCCATTGATCCAGTCAGCAATGGTGGAAAAAAATACTGCCTAGCTGTTGAGGATGATTATTTAAGATATACTTGGGTGATTTTCATGAAGAAGAAAAGTGAAACCAAGGAACATCTTACCAATCTGATGAAACTGATCCAGAATGAGAAGAGTATCAAAATAATGAAGATCAGATCAGACAGAGGGACAGAGTTTACAAACTCTACTGTTGAAGAGTACTGCAACATCAAAGGAATACATCATGAGTACTCATCTGCTAGAACCCCTCAACAGAATGGTGTTGCTGAAAGGAGAAACAGAACACTAAAGGAAGCTGTCAGGACCATGATAGCTGAAGCTAAGCTGCCTCAAAGATTTTGGGCAGAAGCAACAAATACAGCATGCTTCACCCAGAACAGATGTATGATCAACAAAAATCAGAACAAGACTCCATATGAAGTTTGGAACAACAGAAAACCAAACATTCATTACTTTAAGATTTTTGGTTGTAAATGTTTTGTATTGAACAATGGGAAAAATCACCTTACTGCATTTGCAGAAAAGGCTGATGAAGCTGTTTTTGTAGGATACTCAACTGTTAGTAAAGCTTATAGAGTTTTCAATAAAAGAACATTACTAATAGAAGAATCTATCCATGTAGTATTTGATGAGCCAAGTCAATCTTCTGAAAAGAAACAAAGTGTTAACCAAGATCTGTCTACTGATTTACAGAAGTTAGACATTGGAAGGAATGAAGAATATGTTCCCATCATACTACCTAATCTAAACTCAGCTGATAACTCAAGTGCTGTTCAAAATCACAGTGCTGATTGTCTAACAGACGAGTTGCAAACAGCTGACAGACCAGAGACTGTTCAACAGACTGCAAATGTTCAACAGACTACTACTGCAACTCCAACAGTAGTGTTGCAAGATCAGAACAGAGGACAACATTCAGACCTGCAACCTGATCTCAGATGGCTCAGAAATCACCCACCAGAGTTAGTGATTGGTGATCCATTGGATAGAGTGAAAACAAGAAGAGCTGCTGCACAAGATGCTATGTTTGTCACCTTTCTATCTCAAATAGAGCCTAAGCAAATTGAAGAAGCTCTTAATGATTCCTTCTGGATAGAAGCTATGCAAGAAGAGTTGAATCAATTTGAAAGGAATGAAGTCTGGTACTTAGTTCCTAGACCAAGTCATCAAAGAGTAATTGGCACTAAGTGGGTTTTCAGAAATAAGATGAATGAAGATGGTATTGTTACCAGAAACAAAGCAAGACTAGTGGCCAAGGGTTATTGTCAAGAAGAAGGAATTGACTTTGATGAAACTTTTGCACCAGTAGCAAGACTTGAAGCAATCAGACTGTTTCTAGCCTATGCTGCTTACAAGAACTTCACTGTCTATCAGATGGATGTGAAGTCTGCTTTTCTCAATGGAGAACTGCAAGAAGAAGTGTATGTTGAACAACCTCCTGGATTTGAAGTCTATCAAGAAGAGGACAAAGTATATCGTCTGAAGAAAGCCCTCTATGGACTGAAACAGGCTCCAAGAGCATGGTATGATACCCTATCTGATTTTCTTTTAATTAAAGAATTTCGAAAAGGTAAGGTAGATAAAACCTTGTTTACAATTGAATGGGAAAATCATATATTACTTGTGCAAATATATGTGGACGATATTATTTTTGGTTCAACTAACCAACAGATGTGTGATAAGTTCTCCAAGCTGATGCAGAATAAATTTGAAATGAGCATGATGGGTGAACTTAATTATTTTCTTGGTTTACAAGTCAAACAGCTGCCTGATGGAATCTTTATAAATCAAGCAAAATACACAAGAGATCTGTTCAAGAAGTTTGGTATGGAAACTAGCTCAACTGCTACCATTCCTATGTCTACAAGTCTTCGTTTGGATAAAGATGAAGATGGCAAATCAGTGGACATAACCAAATATAGAGGCATTATAGGGTCACTGTTATATCTAACAGCAAGCAGACCTGACATAATGTACTCAGTTGGAGTCTGTGCAAGATTTCAATCAAACCCCAAGGAATCTCATCTCTTAGCTGCCAAGAGGATATTGAAATATGTTAAAGGCACTCAAGAATTGGGATTATGGTATCCTAGAGAATCTGGATTTGAGCTTATTGGTTATTCAGATTCAGACCTTGCTGGCTGCAAGATTGACAGAAAGAGCACAACAGGTGCTTGTCAGTTCTTAGGTAGTCGTCTGATCTCATGGATGAGTAAGAAACAGACTTCAGTTTCTATATCTACTGCTGAAGCTGAATATATAGCTGCTGGAGCTTGCTGTGCACAGATACTTTGGTTGAAGCATCAACTAGAAGACTACAACATCAAGATCAGTGGAATTCCAATCTACTGTGACAATACAAGTGCAATATCACTTACTCAGAACACTACAAGTCATTCAAGGACTAAACATATAGAGATCAAGCATCATTTCATTAGAGATCATGTGGAAAAAGGCAATGTTATGATAGAGTATGTTCATACTGACAATCAGATTGCTGATATTTTCACTAAACCTTTAAGTGAAGTAAGGTTCTCAACTCTCAGAGCTGAGCTAGGACTACTCAATTTGGATGCATAAGCTGAGGGGGAACTCATCAGAAGACTGAAGTTCAACAGCTTAGTTATCCGTTATTCTATTCAAGGATTAACTTTCAACAGACTAGTTAGCTTATGGATTCTTAAAGACAGGGGGAACGTGTAAGACTAGCGGTACTTCTGTTCTAAAGATGAAATTTGTTAATGTCAGTTAGTGGAAGTTATATTATCTGAAGATCTGTTCTTAATTCTTGAAGACTGAAGATTATTTTATCTTGCTGGATTGACAAACAGCAGAGGAAGATTACTAGCTATTGGCATTCTCTAGTAATATCAGATAACAGATCACTCGTCTGTCAGATAAGTTAAACTCTACTCATCTGATATCTTATATAAGCATGGTCATAAATCGTATCTTTAGAAACGCGCTTTTATAAGTAACAGATTAGTGTCGATAGAGTTTCCCGCCCATCTGACATTAAAATAATAAAATTGAAATCCGCAACTCCCATCCACACGATTAATAAACTGTCAGATTAGATCAACGTTTCAGATTAATCACGATAACCCAAATAATAGAAACGTATAAAGTCCGATCTAAAACAGTACAGTCGTCTTACGCACTCAAATATTCTCAAATTCTCTAACTCTCAAACTCTCCTGCTTCGAAAGTATATTGCTTTTGCAGATTCCTGCTCACTAATCTCAGAGATGGATAAGATTATTGATGGAAGATACCTAAACTACAGCAAATTTCACTTTTCGGGTACTGATCTGATGCGCTCTCTTCTGAAGAAAATCCAAGAGGCATCACTTGTTCAAGTCCTGGAAGCACATGAAGACAGGGTCTACTTAGAAGACGTTTATCACTTCTATACGACCAGGGAATTCAACGATGATAAACTGTCATGACGGCTGTCATTGGTGGTAAGAAAATCGCTGTCTCTGCTGCTGTTCTTAGTGAAATTTACAAGCTATCAGATAAGGGAGGAGATGTGACCAGTTTAGGGTCAGAAAAGGAGGATGAATTCTGGGCAATTTGTGCGAAAAAGGGAGAAGAGATGACTGGAACCCTAATGAAAACTCAGTTAAAAGATGAGTATCAAAGGTTCGCAGACATCATTGCGAAGGTACTGGAAAGCTACACAAGCTCACTAGATGGGTTACCCAGAAGGAGGTACTACACCATGGTTTGCATATACTATGGTCTGAAAGTTAACTGGGCTGCTCACGTCTATGAGCTGCTGAGTGATAAAAGGCTCTCTCATGCCATCTTACTCAGTAATCTGTTTGCATCCTTGCAATGTCCTATGGGTGGTGGAAAGACTACTCATGCAAGTAAGGAATTCAAATTGTATGAACCAGTGAAACAAGTGGTGGCAAGACCAAAAAGAAAAGCCACTGCAAAATCCAAAAAGACCCCTTCTAAGAAGAGCAAGAAGGAGGGTCAGACAAGTCAACCTGCTGAGCCAACAGCACAGTCTGCTGTTGAGGCTGGATCAGCACAACCTGGAGATGCAGTTCCAGAAAAGATGATTGAAGAATTTACCAAGGAGATTGAACAGATAGAGACAGGTTCCTCTCCTGAAAGAACTGAATCTGAGGAAGAACCCCCTATTCAAAGGTTGAAAAGGTTGAGAAAAAGAAGTGAGGCAAGGGGG
>CM064884.1:57048162-57119292 GCA_003313485.2 Penstemon barbatus | reverse complement strand
TATTATTTAACATCATTTGCTCTAGAGAATCAAACAATTCATTATTTTGAGGAGTTACCTCATCCTCAGAGTCATCAGAGTCCTTTGCCATCAGGCACAGGAGAGCAGGCTTTTCTTCATCAGAAGATTCTTCATCAGACGAGTCTGAATCCGAATCAGATGAGCAGACAGCAGCAAGCTTTTCTGCTTCAGCCATCATTGCTTTCCCTCTCTGATACTTTCTTTCTTTTCTCACTTTCTTCTCCTCCTCAGTGTACTTCTCTGCTTTTGGATATGGGCAGTCTTTAATGAAGTGTCCCAATTTCCTGCAGTTGTAACACATTAGTTTTGATTTATAATCATCTTTATCTTGAGAAGAAAAGTTAGGTTTAGAAGTAGAAGCATTGTTGTATTTGTTCTTCATTTTTCTTTTGTAGAACTTCTTGAAATTGTTCATCAACAGTGCAACGTCTCCAGCAGTGTACTCCTTCTTGTTGAGTAGAGTGGCTTCATCAGATGAGTCCACTTCTTTGCTTTTCTGTGCTGGTCTTCTGGTATTTTCAGCAGCAACAAGTGCAGCTGTGGGTCCTGAAGTTGAGGTTTCTTCAATACCCATCCTAGGCAGTTTATACTCGAATGCCTTGAGTACAGAAAACAGCTCTGTAAGAGAGATCTTTCCCAGATCCCTTGATTCTTCCATTGCTGTCACTTTCATGTTGAACTTTGGGGGTAGGGCCTTTAGTACTCTGACGGTGATCTCCTTGTCAGTGAAGGTCTTTCCCAACTTTAAAACTTCATTTAGAGTTCTGGTGAATCTGGTATCCATCTGATCAATGGTTTCTCCAGACTTCATCTTGAAATTGTCAAGTTTTTCCAAAGCAACAGTGAGCTGATGCTCCTTGATAGCATCATTGCCTTCGCTCATATCTCTGACTTTGTCCCACATCTCCTTTGCAGTCTTGCAATGTTTGACCTTGTCAAACCGATCATTATCCAGGGCTTTAGTCATGATGAATCTCCCAACTTTATCTAGATTGTAAAGCTTTATCTCCTCTGGAGTCATCTCATGAAGGTCTTTTTCCACAACCGTATCTACTTCATTTATTTTTATGGTCTTTGTGAATCTGAATGGACCTTTAATGATACATGTGTACATGTTGTCATTATAAGCAGCAAGGAAAATCTCCATTCTGATTTTCCAGTCCTCAAAGGACATACCAGCAATGTGGGGAACATGGCTGATACAATCCATTTTTCAAAAAGTTTTAGTTTTTCAAAAAGATGCTCTTTTGAAAAAGTTTTCAAAAACCTTTGAAAAACACTTGGATCAAGCTCGTTGATCAGGCAGCTGATTCAAATGAACCACCCGCTCTGATACCACTTGTTGGTCCCAAGTGGTCAGATGAGGTCTAGAGGGGGGGGGGTGAATAGACCTCTGAAAATTTTTGAACTTAAAAACTTTTCAGTCTTCTGTCAGCAGACTAAGCTGATGAAGAACAGTAAGCAGACTAGTCTGATCGTGAACAAATCTTGAACAGACGACTGACCACTCTTCTTACAGTGACTTAGCTGTTTTTCAGCAAAACAGTTTTTCAAAGAGTTTACTTGCAGCGGATTGTTTCAAAGTGTTTTTCACAAGTAGACTAAGTTCTTTTAAAAGATTTTATCCCCAGTTTTTACAAACTCCTTTTGTTTCAAAATCTTTTCAAATAATTCGAAGTGTTTAAATGTGCAAACTTTAAATATGCAAGAAAGCTTTAAATGCAAGATAACACAAAGAATTTTTATAGTGGTTATATGGATAAAAATCCTTTAGTCCACTCTTCCAGATCACACAGATTCTGGGTTATACTATAATCACTTAGATTACAATATTTCTCCACTTACACCTAAACAACTAATGAGAAGGCTGTAAGCTCACAATAGAAAATCACTTAGAAATTCTACTCTCTGAAGTTTGATCACTCACAAAGATGGATCACAACTCCGCACAACACTCAGCTAAATACAAGATCACTCAGATCGTATTTTTCTATTTTCTTCAACTTGGATCAGCCAACAGATGACTTCACCAGACGAGTGAGCTGTTCGAGCTTCTTGAGACTTAGAGAAAATTCTGCTTCAATTTCGAAATCTCAGAGATGTTGTTGTGTGTCTCTCTCTTCGAACTTTGCTCTATTTATACTTGAATTTGAATTTATGACCGTTGAAGGAAATCACATCTTCAAATCCATTTTCCAGCTCATTTTGAAACGGCTCTCTGCAGCAATCGTACAGTGTACAGTACCTTTCTGTCCATCGCATTTAATGCTGCATTTAATGCACTCTGCTGATCCGAGGATATCTTCAATCATTTGCCATTACTACCCTTCTCTTTCAGCATTTATTACGCCAGGTGCATTTATTACCGTTGGACTAATCTCTTGATCTCTTCTACTCTGCTGATCAAAACGACTCTGCTGATAGATACTCTGCTGATCAAATACTGAACTCATCTGATTTGACTCGGCTGATGATCTACCCTTCTGTTCGCTGTTTCAGCAAGAGATCACTAGTCTTCTGAGCTTCGAACTTTGAACTCTTCTGATGTCTTCTTTTACTTGTTCAAAATTCTTCTAAGGGAACTAAGCTTTCCATACTTAGCTGATTATGATGTTTTGGAAATCATCAAAACCTTCCCTTACTTTCTGACTTCTTTGCACTTCATCTTCATCCAACACCAAGTGGTGGCCACCCATTGCACGCTTGCCTAATCCCCCGCCCATCCCCCTTATTGCTCGCCCGCCTTTGCTCCCTTTTTTTGCGTCTACAATCGATGGCAGCTCCCCCTCCCCCTCCCCCTCATGTCCACTTGTCGGCCTCGGTTAGAGATGGCCTAAGGAAAGCCAAAGTTATTTCAATCCACAAACTTTTTGATGCAATTCATATGTGGGACTTCGATTATGAAAAATGAAAAAGAAAAAACTTTAAAAAATATATATAAGTAAAATCGGAAAAAAATATCCCCAAAGATTCATTATGTTACTCAAATACCTCAATTAATGGTGTGGATATTTTTTTATGGGTCCCATATGGCCCGAATTGTTTGGATCCACAAATGATTTTTCCGTTAAGATCAAAGATTAACTAGGCCGAAATGATTCCCGTGAACAAACTGAGAATTTATAAGTTTTAGTGAAAAAAGCCTCGATAATAATGAATATACTTTGATCGAATTTATTCCAAATACGTTTATCCTAGAACTAAAGACTATATTTTCACAATTATTTAACATGATTTGGATGATTTTTAACTGGCTTTCTTGATTTCCTTTAAGGAAGCCCGTTTTTATCGGCCTTCAATGTGTCGTTGATTGAAATTGGACATATGTTGCCATAAATGACTAGTTTAGGAAACTCTGAGTGAATCTCAATTAATTTGATATGGTCGGAGAACACAATTATGTCCTCACTCCCGAGCTTGAAGTTGAATATGTTCATGTTCAAAAGTATAAACTGGAATAATATAACTAATTAAATAATGGCTAAATACGTAAATTATCCCTCAAGTGTCATCATTTTAGTTCCATCCTCCATGTCAAAGAACCTACACGGCTACACGTTTGTCCTTATTTACAAATATTTGTTATATCCATCAATCTCCAAATCATTTCTTGACCAATATAGTTTCAAAGTTCTCGTTGTAATTAACCTAGAAATCAAAATAAAACTGATATATATTATACAAAGTTACAAACACACCCACCCCATACACAAACTCTTACAACCCATCCCCTAGCACTCTTCTCAAAACGGCCACTGGTATGAAATCAGTAAACCAAGTTGACTAATCAACCTAGTGATTTCGATCAGTTGCAATTAGAGATGACGAAACCTAAATCAACCACGACTTGGGTTAGTCGAACTCAGGGCCGGCCCTGAGCGTAAGCCGCGTATGCGGCCGCTTAGGGCCACCGATCCGGGAGGGTCTCCGATTTTTTTACTATTATATATATATAATTATATATTTTTAAAAAATTATGAAGAAATAGGCTAATAATGTTGTATAAGAGGCTGATTTTCGAATTAATGTTGTGAAAAAAGAATTATAATTAATGAATTATGAAGAAATTTCGTAGAATATTAATGGAGGAATAGAGTTGCAGGTTGGCAAAATTGAGGAAGAAGAAGAGGTGCTATATGGGTCTAAATTATAATTATACTTGATTGGGTTTTTTGTAGGAGTAAAAGTTAAGTGGGCCTATTTTATTTTAAATTGACTAGGTTAGGAAAAGATAAGACATTGCTGCCAGCTACCGTGTATAAATATATATGAAAATTTGACTAAGTAATTGCAAAAAAAGCCTTTTACTTAAAAGTAAGAAGAAAAATTAGTGGATTGTAGAAATAAATCTAAGCAAACAAATTGCAAAAATTGGGGATAAATCTAAACAAGCATATTGCAAATCCTAATTGCAAAAATATTGAAACACAAGACGGGCATAAGGCATCTTCAAGCTTAATCTTCACTCTTTATAGTCTTCGGGTAAGAGATTAAGTCTTACCTCCGATCAACCATGTCACAAGAGAGGTTGGATGGGTTAGCCATGTTGTCGATTGAAAATAATATGGTAAAGAAGATTGATTATGCAAGCGTAATTAGTGATTTTGCTTCAAAAAATGCTAGGAGAGTAATATCTAAGTAATAATATTTTATTAAGAGTTTAATTGTTTATATTGTATTCGCGAACGCAATTAATTCTTATTTAATATAATTATGTCTCGTATTATCAATGTATTTTACATAGCAAGATTTTTTTATATGAAGGGCCACAAATTCGAAGTTGACCTAGGGCCACTGAAAACTCAGGACCGGCCCTGGTCGAACTACCTTGTTTTGTAATTGACATGGGATGACGAACCGAGCATGCCATTATGTAAGGTAGTTCAACCCATAAATTTTTGAAATATAAAGAAATAGTCAAAACAATTAAATTTACAGCTGATTTGTATGGTTTATCCATAAGCCTTTATAATATCGCAATGGAATGTCGGAACCAAAATCTCAGAGGACTCAAATATTCTCATGATTAGACTACGGGGGTGTTTGCAATTGCTTTTGGAAACCCAAAAGCAGTTGCTTAAAGTAAAAGTAAAAAAAAAAAATTTATTTAAAAGCAATGAATGTTTGCAAATAAGTAAAAACAGCAATTTTAAGCAGAATTTTTAATGTTTGCATTTCAAAAAATGACTCTTGTGTTTCTAGTATTTGTACCTATTCAATTACATATTTCAATATCAAATAGCAAGTTGATTGTTATAAAAGAAACATATTCCCACAAAATATGACTTCTTACCTATATAGTTCGAGAAAAACCATATTTCACCAAAAAACCGTATTGAGGAATAAATATTTTCAAAATATTGCAAACAATACAAATAAGGTGTTAAAATAAGATATCGAAAAAATAATTTAAATTACCTTACAAAAATACTTGGTTTAATTGGAATGAATTCTCCCAAAGTAAGAGGAGCGTACAAATAAATGTAAATGAGAATCGAAATATATATATATATATATATATATATATATATATATATATATATATATATATATATATATATATATATATATATATGGAAATAGAATATATTGTCATAAAGTAACTTTAAATATTACAAAAATGCCACCACTCCAAAAAAGCACCCCATTAAATGTTTCTTTTACAAGTGTTTTTTTTTCTTCTGCATTTCAATTGAAGTAATAGAAAAACACTATTTACAAACACTTTTAAAGTGCTCTAAGCATAAAAAACTAAAAAAAAAACTTCTAAAAGTTATTGCAAACACCACTGTATCTCTCCTTAGTTTGATTTCTTGCTTTGCTTTTATATTCTTTTAAAATATCAATTGAATATAATTTTTTCGCATGCTACAAATCAAATTGCAATAAACTTGTTCTAATTCTACCAACACAGAAATAAAATCCCTTTTCATTTCACAAAGCCTTTCATCAATTCGCATCTGTACATATATTGCCAATCAAATCTATCTAAATTAAAAATAATCAGTCAATATCATCAATCTCCATTCTTTGAGCTGGCATTTCATCACCAGGTGCACCATCATGCCCGCTTCCCGAATCCGGAGCACCATCCCCACCCGACTCCACATCCATGCCCGTATCCGAATCCGATTCCGAATCCGAATCCGTCATCCTCCGAGCAAAAACCACGTGAACCTTCCACCTCTCCTCACTGTCCTTCTCCTCCTCAACGGGCATACTAAACCGACAAACCGGGCAAGACCCGTGGATCCCCAACCACTTACCAATACAACCCGAATGAAATCTATGTTTACAAGGCATCTCTTTCACTTCGTCCTCTTCCCCGTTAATCTCGTACTCTGATAAGCAAATAGGACACTCGTGACCCGGATCCGATATTCGGACCCGGGGCAAGGATTCGATTGAAGCCTTGGAAGCGGGTAGGGGACCTTCCTTTAAAGGTATTTCTCCGAGAATCGATTCGATGTCGAGGGAGCCTTCAATGACTATTATGGATCGGGTTGTTTGGTGTACGAAGATCGCGAGTTCGCGTGGGCCGGAGTGGGTGGCGGCGTCCGACAATCGCATGATCCAGGGGAGGATGAGAGCGGCGGCGCTTCTCGTGGTTAGCTCCTCCAGTGACGGCGGCTGTGAATCGGAGTTGGAAGAATCCATCCGCTACTATTTCTCACTTTAGTATAATATGTATAATCTTTTCTTAAGAGACGGAAAATAATAATTAATTAATGAGGAAAATAAAATTTAAAATATAAATATATAGGAAGGGGAACGATGGGAAAATCAAATATATAAGGGGAAAAGAGGGGGAGGGGGCGGTGAAAGGTCGTGGAAGAATCTAGAATTTGCCGTATTAAAATTTTGGGGCTTCGGGATTTCTTATTAGAATTAGGTGTAGTAATATTAACTTATTTAGATTTCGTGTATCTAAATTTTTCTTTTCCATAAATAGAGAAGAATAATAAATTTTTGATTTTGAAAAACTGAAAATTTATTTTAGAAAGTATAAAAAGAAATATTCGATAATTTAGCGAGTTTTTTTCTAATTATATATGTTTAGAAGTACTAGAATAACTGGGAGATACATAAAGAGAAAATAAAAGTAAGTTTATTGTGAGGTTATAGTGATTGAGATCATGTAAAGATTGAACTTCTAAACAGAAAATTCTAAAAAGAAGAAAATATTTTTTGGTGACGTTGATCGTCATTAAAACTCACAATTGAATCTTATTTTGTTATTTCAGAATTTTGAAGGTGTTTAATTCTTAAATAAAGCGGTATATGATCCCTAATGGTATATCATTTATGGAATTATCAATCGTGAAAACAATGATAAAAAAGTGTTGGAACTTGGAAATTTTAATTAACTCAAAAAAAATGCTAACGGTTGAGTAAGTTAAGGGGTTTTGATGATAACAAAATGAGCTAAGTCAAGTCATCAACCTAGTACATGATAACAACTATGTAATGGAAGCTTTAGATGTTTAACTTTCAAACTGACGGTTATTGAGAAGTGAAGTATCATACTCAAAGTTTTGAGGAATTAATCAGCGTTGTGTGTCTAATTAATTTGAAGAAATCTACCAGTTAAGTTCAAATGAAGACAGACGAGTGAAGAATTCATTTGAAGAGTTAAGTCAAGTAAAATTGAGTTAAGACAGACAAGTGACTTTGATAAACGGAGTGACTCAATCAACTGACTAGCTAGTTCAGGAGCTAAGTAAAAAATGATTGGGATGACAAAGACAAATTTATTGATGTCTTAAATGTCCTAGGATCAGATGAGTTAATTCCATAATGAATATATTCAAATACCTCGGACAACAGGGTAAAATAAATGCTACCGACATGAACAATACAATCCGTACATCAGAAAACTACTGAGCTACCTGACTGCATTTATAGTCGTTTGAATTTGGTAGATGATTAAGGGCATTTATTGAATTGTGGGATCTTTCAACGGACATAATGTCATTCTCCCTTATAAGTAGAAGTCAGATTATAGAGAAAAAATAACTTTTGCAAAATCTGAGAGCAAATCACTAAGTTGTTCTAAAGTGATTAGCTTATGTTAAAGAAAACTGTGTGTTTTTGTAAACAACTTTGTGTTGTAACTAAGTGTTTATTTGTGAAGATTTAAACATTTTGTAAGTTATGTGCCTAGAGAGTTTTTGAGTGATTCTTTCACTTTTACTCTGTGAAAAGTTATGTTAGGGCTTCCATGTCCTTTTTATTATTCTATTTAAAAATCTTTCTTTTAAAGTATAATTTTTTCGAAGGATTTATAAAGTATATTTTATTTTTGCTTTGATTTAGTCGAAAAATATATATTAAATATGATAAAATTCTTTTGAAATGGTGGAGTAATTTTCTTTATCACTATTTATTTTGCCACATTTTCTTTTTATATTTAATGCTACTTTGGGCTCAAATGTGCAAATAAATTTTGTGTATGAAATATTCAATTTGGAAATAATTTATAAAGGTGAGAAAGAACCTTCTAAAAGTGTTGGGATCTTTTTGGCAAAAAATATAGTGCAGAATTTTAGTTATAGGGGTGGTGAAAATGCACTTTTTCAAAACTTTAGGGAGCAAAGTGCAAATTCGCCCAAAGTTACAGATTTTCTGCAGAGAGTAATTATTTTTCGAATTGTTCGGAGCTACCTTCTAGGTAGTGCCTTTTGGAATTATTGAGCAACATGTGTTAAGTGGGGTGTAACGATCCCATATATAAAGTAGCTATTTTATGATTTTTGTAATTAAATATTGTAAGACAATGATAAAAGATTGGATAAAGTGACAAGACAAGAAATAAGAATTAAGAAAGAAAGAAAGATAGAGACAGATAGGAGAGATGAAGAAAGGAGGCGGAAGAAACTAGGTATAATTTTCTCGATAAAATTCAACAAACCCCAAAAGTGGGTATATATAGTCAATACAGATTAAGCATTTCCCTGACCTAGACTCATCTGACTTTAGGTAAATAAAAAATTACAGCAAAGGAAATAAAATTAAAACAACTTTAATCATGCCCTGCACATGCTGCCACGTGTCATCATCCTAGTTGATCATGTAGTAGCAAATTGATCAATTAATTCCCCCAGATTGAAATACGTTTTCTCTTCAAACAACCTTTCATCTCCTACCTCTAATTCATCATCTTCTCCAAACTCATCTTCAGTTTGTTGATCCCCAAATTTCCAAATTTTCAACCCTTCCTCAATTTCATCCCTGAAGCTAGCTCTTTTATTAACTTTCTTACATTTTCCCACCATAATCCTTACATTTTCCCCCGCTTGTTGAGATTCTTGACCCCAAGAAAATTCATGATAATTTTCCCAAGTAGCCTCTTCTACAGTGCAATCCTCCCATTGCACCAATACTTGAGTAACATGAGCATTGTTTTTCTTAACAAGCTTTCGACCAATTATTTTTGCAGGATACATTCTCACCTTTCCCAGATCTATTTGTGGCAGGTTCACTTGAGGGGCTTGGCCGTCTCGGGTCTTTTTGTTGAGCAAGGAGATATGAAATACAGGTTGGATTTGAGCTTTCTCTGGCAATAGAAGCTGGTAAGCTACCTTTCCAATCTTCTTGATAATTTTATATGGTCCATAAAACTTGGGTGAAAGTTTGTGATTCTGACGTGCCTCAACTGAATTTTGCCAGTAGGGCCTGAGTTTCAAGTACACATAATCCCCAACTTCAAATTGTATGTCACTCTTTTTTAAGTCCGCATATTGTTTCATCCTGTTTTGCGGAGCAGATAAGTTTTCCTTTAGGATTTCGACCATCCTAGTTCCCTCATGTACTAACTCCGCCATATCTGGATGTGTATCCCAAGCTTGCTTAGGATTAGTTTCTTTCTGGAAATCAATTGAACTCCCATAGAGAGTTGTATCCCCTGCCTTGATGGCTTTATGTAAACTTTTTGTAGATATAAACTTCAGCTCTACAGCTTCTTTAGCAGCTAAGATTGATACTTTTTTTTCCTTCCTTTTCGATTGTGATCTTCATATTAACATAGTCATATTCTACTGGACTATGATCCCTTAGCCAATTTCCTCCTACAACCATGTCACACCCCCCCCAAGCTTAAGCACTCCCATTGGATATTCATACATTTGTCCTTGTATTTCCCACTTGAAATTAGGACAAATGCTTCTGCTGAAAAGTTTGTCAACCCCAACTACTGTTACCATCATAGGAGTGGTGGTCTCAACCTTACATCCCATTTTCTTACACAAAACTTCATCTATGAAGCTGTGGGTACTTCCATTGTCAATTAAAACATGTATTCCAACTCCATAAGCTTTAGCTTTGATTTTAAAAGTGTTCAAACCCATGTTTCCTGACATAGCATTCAAAGATACTGTTATGTCCCCAGTAGTCACCTCCTCATCCAATGTTATAGGAGTTTCTCCATCATGTTCGTAAGCAACCTCTTCTTCCTCAGTCATAATCATGAACATTTGCCTATTCTTACACCTATGCCCCACTATATACACTTCATCACAGTTATAACAGAGGTTATTTTCTCTCCTTGCTCTCATCTCAGTGGATGTTAGTAACCTCCTAGTTTGGTTGTTGTTACCTCCACCTTCATTAGTCAAAGCCCCAGTTTGCTTGCTTTCCAGCCCCCTTATCATCATTATTGTGCCCTGGATAGTTGATTATGTTTGGTGAGTACGTAGCTTGTACTATAACTAGATTTGTTAATCTGCTTGCTTCTCTTGGTTATAGCATCATTAGTCATCTCCAACTTCCTAGCTAAAGAAAGGGCTTCCTCATAACTCTTGGGCTTCATAGACATTACAGCCCCCCCTGATGTCTTCCCTAAGCTTATTAATAAGTAGTGTAATATTCATCAGGTATATCTTTCCTTGAAAGCTGCATATGGGCTTTCAACTCATCATATTTTTCTGAAAGCTCATTAACAGTCCCAGTTTGCATAAGTTTATGAAATTCCCCCACAATCATATCTGGATCCACATCCTCAAACCGACCTAACACTGCTTCTGTCATCTCTTCCCAAAAAACATCATCCCTCTCTTTAGAATAGCTTTGGTACCACAGTTCAGCTTTTCCAGTCATATGTATAGCAGCATAAGTAGATTTACAGTTATCAGGCATAGTTCTGATAATAGAAAAATACCTGTTGCATCTTCTAATCCAAGATCTTGGGTTTTCTCCATCAAAATGAGGAAACTCAAGTCTCTGGAAAAGGTTTGCCCCATGACTCCCAATGTTGGTAGAACTTCCAGATGCTTGATGAGATGCTCCTGGATGTCCAGGGGTACTAAAAGGTGAGTTTGGTGTGGGAAGTATTCCTCCAGCATTTCTTATTCTATTTCCATGTTGGATCTGTGTTGCTATGTTTTGCAGTTGCACCTGCATAGCCTTAATGTTTGAGTCCAGCATCCCTAGTGTATTTGTGATGTTATTTTGGCCTTCATTTAATGTGTCCACGGTAGATTGCAAACTTTCTTGAGTGTCATGTATATTATCAATCTGATCTTGCATTAACTTCCTCTGACCTTTCTCTTCTGCCAGCAGGATTTGAAGTTCCTTAGCTCGTGTACCCTCAACCATCCTAGATCCGAGAAAATACGGCTCTGGATACCAACTGTAACGATCCCAGATATAAAATAGCTATTTTTATGATTTTTGTAATTAAATATTGTAAGACAATGATAAAAGATTGGATAAAGTGACAAGACAAGAAATAAGAATTAAGAAAGAAAGAAAGATAGAGACAGATATGAGAGATGAAGAAAGGAGGCGCAAGACTAGGTATAATTTTCTCGATAAAATTCAACAAACCCCAAAAGTGGGTATATATAGTCAATAGAGATAAAGCATTTCCCTGACCTAGACTCATCTGACTTTAGGTAAATAAAAAATTACAGCAAAGGAAATAAAATTAAAACAAATTTAATCATGCCCTGCACATGCTGCCACGTGTCATCATCCTAGCTGATCATGTAGTAGGAAATTGATTAATTAATTCCCCCAGATTGAAATACGCTTTCTCTTCAAACAACCTTCCATCTCCCACATCTAATTCATCATCTTCTCCAAACTCATCTTCAGTTTGTTGATCCCCAAATTTTCAACCCTTCCTCAATTTCATCCTTGAAGCTAGCTCTTTTCTTAACTTTCTTACATTTTCCCACCATAATCCTTACATGGGGGGACCATCAATATTCAATATATTAATAAGTAGTGTAATAGGTAGTCCAGAAGGCACTACCTAGAATGTAGATTCGAATAATTCTTATTTTCCCTCCTTGCACACTCAAAAGCTGCAAAAGCATGCCCTTGGGTGGAGGAACTCCTCTACACAATAAATTGCATGCATTGGTGGTTTTAGAAAATACAATTATGTTTTCGCCATTTCCCTAAGTAAAATTTGTATGTGTACATGTATGCATACATTTTCAAATCTGATTTCATTCCCTATTTAAACCCTCCATCTTATTCTTTAATTCTTTTTAACATTATTATTCTTCAAGACTTGAGAGAAAAGAGAGAGTTAAAAGAAAGGAAAAAAATAGAGAGAAAGGAGAATGAAACTTGAATAAAGAGGTAGGAGCCACTGTCCGCCACCTATTGGAGAAATTAATTCATCCATTATTTAATTGTGTAAATTATCTTACTAGTTTCCTATTCGGGAGTTGTATATATTAGATTGACTAACAAATCCCATAGATCAAGTAATTAGCTAGATGTAGAATATTTGATTGATAGCAAATCCCATAGACTACGTAATTAGCTAGATATAGAATATTTGATTAAGTCTTGTACATGTATATATATCCTATCGTTGTTTAATAGAAATTAAGCCATTATCTCCAATTTCTTTATGGTATCACAGCAGCCACGATCCTAATCCATTCTTTACCATTTTTTTTTTCTCTTTTCATATTCTACCTTAATGGCTTCAGAACAAGCCTCTGAATCATCTACCACTCATACCACCATTCAAAATCTTCAAGAACCAAATACTCCTCTTGTTACCATAAACACTACAAACATCACCAAACTAACCACCACCAACTATATCACGTGGAGCCTTCAAATCCAGACTCTATTAGAAGGATATGATCTTTATGGCTTCATTGATGGTTCCCACCCAAGCCCTACACCTACCGTCACCGCTAATGGTAACTCAACTCCAAATCCGCCCTACACTACATGGAAACGTCAAAATCGTCTTCTCTTTAGTGCACTACTTGGTGCAGTCTCTCTACCCATCCAACTTCTTCTTGCACGCACTACCACCTCTCAAGAGGCATGTACAACTTTGGCTAACACCTATGCCAAACCATCTCGCAGCCACATCAAACAAATCAAGGACCAATTGAAGAACTATGTTAAGGGTTCTAAGACCATCTCCGAATATATGCACTTCATCAAGAATCGGGCTGATGAAATTGCTCTTCTTGGAAAACCTGTTGATGAAGAAGATCTCATTGACAAGATTCTTGATGGCCTTGGTGAGGAATACAAAGTAATTGTCGATGCAGTTAATGCTAGTGAAACCCCTATATCCTTTGATGAAATTCATGAAAAACTAATCAACAAGAAAGCGTTTCTCCAACAATCACACGCACCACCATCATTTTTTTCCTGCCACCGTCAACCCTGTCAATCAACGCAATAATCAATTTCGACGGCCACCATCTCCTTCTTGGCGTACTTCCCCACCGGCTTATCAAGGACAACAATCAAATGCTCATCATAATGCTCAACCTCCACCACGTCCATATCTTGGGGAATTGCCAAGGATGTGGTGCTCAAGGGCACACTGTCAATCGATGCTTCATTTATCAACTTGTTAGTGCTCAATCCTCACCGGTTCCATCAACAACGCAACCACGTGCTTCCCGTCCTACATCTCCATGGCAACCACGTGCAAACTATGCATCATTTGAGAACACCGACACCCCCACATGGTTACTTGATAGTGGGGCATCGCACCATGTCACCGCGGACTTAAATAATCTTTCACTTCACACTCCTTATGCAGGGTCTGATGACGTTATGATCGGCGATGGCTCGGGTCTTCGCATTACCCATACCGGTTCCACTACTCTTCCTACCTCTACTCGCACCTTTAATTTACATAATATCTTATGTGTATCTAATATGAAAAAGAACCTTATCTCTATTTATCAATTTTGCAACACTAATCATGTTTCAATTGAATTCTTACCCACTGTTTTTCATGTGAAGGACCTGAGCACGGGGGCAATTCTTTTGACGGGAAACACTAATGACGGTGTATATGAGTGGCCAACATCCTCTTCAAAATTGTCTTCTCCACTAGTTGCCTTTTCTAGTGTCAAGACCACTTCTTCCGACTGGCACTCTAGATTAGGTCATCCATCATCACCTATTTTTAAGCATATTATGTCAACCTTTTCTTTACCTTATTCTATGTTACATAACTCGCATTGTAATTCATGTTTGAGCAATAAAAGTCACAAGCTTCCCTTTTCCACATCTACAATTGTTTCATCCCACCCCTTACAAATCATATTTTCTGATGTTTGGACCTCTCCAGTTTATTCTGTTGAAGAGTTCAAGTATTATGTTATTTTTGTTGATCGTTTCACATGTTATATATGGTATTACCCGTTAAAGAATAAATTTCATGTTAGTGACGTATTTATACGCTTCAAAGCACTAGTAGAAAATCAGTTTAAACACTCTATTGTAACTCTTTACTCAGATAATGGCGGGGAATATAAAGCATTAGATCTATTTCTACCACTTCATGGAATCTCTCATCTTACCTCTCCCCCACATACGCCTGAACACAATGGTCTATCTGAACGTCGACATCGACATATGTCGAAACTGGTCTATCCCTTCTCACTCACGCCTCACTTCCGCTCACATATTGGAATTATGCATTTGCAACAGCTGTGTATCTCATTAACCGCATGCCCACACCTACACTTTCACTTTCTTCTCCTTATGAGTCCATTTAAATCTTCACCAAACTACACAAAACTCCGTATCTTTGGTTGCTTATGTTATCCATGGCTTCGTCCCTATTCTAGTCACAAACTTGAGTCTCGATCCATCCCATGTGTGTTTGTCGGGTACTCCCTCACCCAAAGTGCCTATCTATGTCTTGATCCTACCACCTCCAGAATCTACACATCCCGTCATGTCAAATTTGTGGAATCTATATTTCCATTCAAATCCATTCAAAGTCACCTTAGTCACCCAAGTCCAGAAACAGTCCCAAATTGCTTTCCATCAGCATCACTTATCTCGCCTACAGTTGCGCCACTCAACACGCCATCCACAGCCTCACCCCTGGCTCGGATCCACTTCATATAACCGAACTCTCAACTTCAGTAGATCCTACCAAAACAAATGACAACCCACAAAGACAACCCTCTTCACCCCCTACCACTCTCTCCAATCCTACCTCCTCAAAACCCACCTACCAACACCCACACTATGACCACTCGTGCTCGAAACAATATCCATAAACCCATCCAGAAACTTAATCTTTTCGCTACCATAACATCGAATCATCAACTTGAGCCGCACACATTGACCCAAGCCCTCAAAGATCCTAAATGGCGTCAGGCTATGTCTGAGGAGTATGATGCTCTTGTGCGAAATGGAACATGGGAACTTGTTCCATCTAATTCAATGCAAAATCTTGTTGGTTGCAAATGGATTTTTTGAATTAAACGTTTACCTGATGGCTCAATTGACAGGTACAAAGCACGACTGGTTGCTAAAGGATTTCATCAGCGTCCCGATGTTGATTATCATGACACATTCAGTCCGGTTATCAAACCTGTCACTATTCGCTTGGTTCTTAGTCTTGCGGTTGGTCGTGGGTGGCCTCTTCGCCAACTTGATGTAAACAATGCATTTCTACAAGGTCACCTATCTGAAGATGTTTTCATGGCACAACCACCAGGTTTTCTTGACCGTGATAATCCCACATATGTCTGCAAGTTACATAAGGCTATATATGGTCTCAAACAAGCACCACGATCCTGGTACCACGAGTTACGACAATTTCTTGTAGCATCTGGATTTACCAACTCTCATGACACATCACTCTTTGTCCTCAACAATAGCGGTAATCAACTTTATCTTCTTGTATATGTTGATGACATAATTATTATTGGATGCAATGCAACTACAGTTCAACATTTTATTGATCTTCTTAGCAAAAGATTTTCTATCAAAGATCTCGGTGATTTGTCATACTTTCTTGGTGTTGAAGTTGCTACTACTTCCACTGGTTTACTTCTCTTTCAACGGAAATATATCACAGACCTTCTTGCTCGCACAAATATGACAGGGGCCAAACCTGTCACCACTCCGCTTGCCACCGAGCCAACTCTTACAATTCTTTCTGGCACTGCTTTGACAGATCTCTCTGAATACAGAACTATTGTTGGAAGTCTCCAATACTTGTGCCTAACTCGTCTTGATATCGCATATGCAGTTAATAAGTTGTCTTAATTCATGCATCGACCTACTACTGATCATTGGAATGCTGTCAAGCATTTACTTCGCTATATTTTTGGTACAGTGGATCATGGTCTTGCCTTGCACCGTCAAACATCATTATCTCTTCATGCCTTCTCAGATGCTGATTGGGCTGGAAATAAGGACGACTACACATCCACTAGTGCTTATATTGTTTACCTCGGTCGCAATCCGATATCTTGGTCTTCCAAGAAACAGCGCACGGTTGCATGCTCGTCCACTGAAGCTGAATATCGTTCTGTCGCTGCGACAGCTGCTGAGTTACATTGGATTTGTTTGATTCTAACTGAACTTGGCGTTTGGATTCCTGTTGCTCCGGTTATCTATTGTGACAATATTGGTGCAACTCAACTCTGCTCCAATCCTGTCTTCCATTCACGGATGAAACATGTTGCGATTGATTATCATTTTATTAGGGATCAAGTACAAAGTGGTGATCTACGTGTCACTCATGTGTCCTCAGAAGATCAATTAGTTGATGTCCTGACAAAGCCTCTTCCACGCAACCGTTTTCAGCTATTGAAGATCAAGATTGGACTCTCCACAGGAGCTCCATCTTGAGGGGGGCATATTGGAGAAATTAATTAATTCATTATTTAATTGTGTAAATTATCTTATTAGTTTCATATTCGGGAGTTGTATATATTGGATTGACAAACAAATCCCATAGATCAAGTAATTAACTAGATGTAGAATATTTGATTGATAGCAAATCCCATAGACTAAGTAATTAGCTAGATATAGAATATTTGATTAAGTCTTGTACATGTATATATATCCCATCTTTGTTTAATAGAAATTAAGCCATTATCTCCAATTTCTTTACCACCAAGAACCACGACCCCTCTATCCCACTCCCTGTTGGGATTCGGTAAGAAAAACAGCCCTAGGCACAGCGGAATATAAAATTTTCTAGGGCCTCTTAAAGAATCTTGCCAGGATATTCTCTAGTTGTATATATATGAATGTAAATAAATGACAGTATAAGTTTTCTCGTTTATACCTGTCTCCTTGCAAATCCTAGGCTAGCAATATGAGCTCTGAATTCTGACCCCGGTTGATCGACCCACACCTTTTGGTAGCGCCCCACGTGTTGCGTCTCTACGAGTTGATACACCACAATATCACGAAAATTAATATATCCTAATCGACTAGATCATAGGGTATATTAATATCTAGTTTTAGAACGACTTTGAAACGAAAAACAAAGACGAAAAATTCTTCCAAAGTGGAAGACTAGTTCGGCCGATCACAGGGAGAGGGAGAGAGAATTTTTGCTTTTCTTGATTTTGCTTGAAGAGTTGTGTGTGAGATATGAGACCTAGTCTCTTATTTATAGATATCTCATAAAACCTAATCCTACTAGGATTAGGATACTAATTCTCCTACATGGGCCATGGCCCTTTTAATTAGAAGACTAAGTCTTCCAATTAATTCATGGCCCATATTAATTAATCTTTCAGGGCTTTATTTAATCTCCCAATTAAATAGCCCAATTAATTAAATCATCTCCCAATTAATTAATTAAACTCCAAGTCTAATTAATTAATTACTCCATTAATTAATTAAATCCTAATTAATTAATTTACTTATAAATTAAATTCCATTTCAATTTATAATCTTGATCCAATTCCAATTGGATCCAATTTCGTTCCACATGGGTCGATCCAGTCGACCCACCCATTTAATCGACCCAGTAGATTTTGACCCAGTCGACCCAGTCGACTGGTTCGTTCTTATTTCCTCGCTTTCGCTTCATGTGTATTGTGTATGCCCCCGTAGGTTCACCACATAATTGGCCGTGGGTTGTAATTAAATATTATTTAATTACTCGAGCAATTAATACTCTAAATTAATCGAACACTCTGTCGATTAATCATTCCAAAATTAGCACCCCTGCTAATTTGGGAATTCTCCCACACTCCACGGTCAATGTCCAGTCACAAGCCCATGGAGCCCAATCACTGGTGAATTAATTCAGTGAACCTTTTATCATTTACAATTTCCATATACGACAAAATCTCTCCATCGATCAATCTCCCAGTCGAGACTTAAGGGTATGGTCTTTTATCGGATTCCCTTTTCTTTTGTCTTGACCTTATGTACTCTGGTCTCGAAATAAATTCTCTTTGACTTAATCTTTATGAGCTACTTACATAAAGTCGTCAGATACCTTGGCCAAGGATTTTACCAGAATTAATTTCTCACAGAAATCCATAGGAGAATTTCCCAACCTATCAAGTCGGGTCAACGGATCCTTTGTTGATGATATGAATCTGCATACGAGTTCCTCTAAACCCAATGTGAGTCCACAGAGACTTTCTGGTGATCCCCAGTCAGTCGGAACTCACATCAAAGCATAGACGTTCTCGCACCAGATAAACCCTATCATCTCAAGTTGTTAGGGATCGTTCCTCGTATACTATTGTAAATTGGAATAACTTCAACCCCGATATGCGACTACCGCTTCCATGGTGAGTTATTTCCTAATTGGGGTATTCAGTGCACTTGCCATCCCAGCAAGCCACCCACTTATGTGTATCGACTATCCCAGTCACGATCGTGGACCCCAGCGTCCTCCAGTTCATCGGAGTATACACAATAGTGAGAGTCTAACCGAATCCAACGATGTCCTATCTCGATTGGATTCTACGACTCTTGAATATGTTCTAGATCACGGCCTTAGAGATCAGTCCACGGGTTGTCCCATAGCCCTGTGATCTAAGGACTTCTATCCTTATGCGTAGATAAATATTACATAAGATGAAGTTGACCATTTAATAAAAGTGCATTTATTAATCTAAATTGAATAGTTCCTCATTAATTACATTTAATGCTAGCCATACAGCTGGCTTGCAGGACACTATTTCTATCAATCTCTCACTTGTCCTAAAGCCAGTCTTTTATGTTCTTGAGTCCCATCTTATGCAGATGTTTCTCAAATGCCTTTTGAGGCAGAGGCTTCGTTAGCGGGTCCGCCGTATTATCTTCTGAGTCGACACGTTCCATCTTAATATCTCCTCTACCAATGATATCTCTTATCACATGGTATCGTCTCTGTACGTGCTTGGATTTCTGATGAGATCTCGGCTCCTTTGCTTGCGCTATTGTCCCATTATTATCGCAGAAGATAGTAATGGGCTCAGCAATGCTAGGTATCACACCCAATTCCTGGATGAAGTTCCTCATCCAAACACCTTCCTTTGCTGCGTCACTCGCGACAATGTATTCTGCTTCAGTGGTTGAATCCGCGGTTGTTTCCTGCTTGGAGCTCTTCCAGCTAACCGCACCACCCACTACAAGAAAATGCACTTTTAGTAAAGACAAAACTCGTTACAATAGCTTAGTTTTTTGTTACAAAAACTTTTTGTAAGGACAAGGATTCGTCACATTTCTTGTCCCCTAAAGTCCGACGCTAAAAGTTTTTGTAAGGAACTTCCATTTTCGTTACAAATATGTTCAATATTTTGTAACAAACCACCTATTTCCTTACAATATCTTCAATACTAGTAACGACAAAGTCTTCACAGTTACTTAAAGTTGTCCTTACAAAAAGACTAGTCCTTACAAATACTTGAATATTACAATACCTTTTAACATGTCTTTATTATAGTTAATTCGTCACAAATGATGAATTGTGACAATCAGTGTCCTTACAAAATCTTAATAACATTTTAATTTCCTAATAATCAGATATTTCATTTTAAATATATAGCTAATTCTACATCCCAAATTTTGTCCATAATATCACAAAAATCCATTCTTTTAGGATAAAATTGCATAATAAAATTAAACATAAAACCAAACTTCAAGAAAATGGATCATAATAACTTGCAAAAGACATCATATTGGATAATAATTTATATACATAAGTCAATATAAATATCCTTTGAAGTTGTTACATTTTACTGAAGACAATTTCAATCCATAGAGTAACTAAAAAAAATAATATAATAAGATACATTGTATTTTGAGTTTGGCGTGCCCGGCCAACAATATATTTTGCTTCACAAACCTGCAATATAACCAATACTTGAAATTAATTCAATGAAAGACCTTAAGTTAGTTTCATACAGTATACAATAATCAAGGGACAGCAGACATTATATAACAGATTGGACAAGATATGAGAGTACAACGCTTTAATATCCTAAAGCAAAATGAAATAGTAGAATATATTCATAATTCATGTAATCTTATTCAAGTAAATTTAAGTACCAAGCACCAAAGAAAATCCTCTAACCCAGACGAAGTTGATCAAGTGTCAAGTATGATGGTAATTTATCCACTATTACATTTAACACGTCGAAAAAATAGACTCGATGGATGACACAACTAAACCAAAGACTGATAAAAAGTTGTGTTGGTGAAAGAAACAGTTGTCAAGACCAGATAATGCCTCATCCTCATAAATTCTTTACTTAGCTGCCACCACGAGAATTAAGCCAGCATGAATAACAATTGTACAAAGCTAGTGATCTATTTTTCATTAACTCACTTCCCTCATTCCCCATCATTCAATGTTTGTGAGTGAGTAGAGTTACCTTTGATGTTGCTTTCCTCATGAGAAGCATTACTGGTTGGACTATCGGGCGACTCAGGCTTCTTTGTGTTAGCAAAACGACCTCGCATCCTCTAGCTCTCCTTGGGGCATGCTAATGCCGAGACTCAGGCTGACATGGCTGATAACAAAATAAACACAAGCCATATATAGATACATAAATGTATATGTAATCTAAGGACTGATAAGCCGAACCTTTAAAATAGAACACCAGTAAATAATTCACTTCAAAATCAATACTAAAATTCAAATTCTACCCTGTGAAAATGATGAAAATACAACAAAGTTTGTATCAAGTCAATGCAACTGATGTTTACTATTGAATAAAAAAACTTAAAGATACTCGTTCAGAGATCTTCCTTCACCGTAGAAGGAATGCCAAGAAGTTTCGCGAGTTCTCCACTTTCGTATGCTTCAACGGTATCTACGACCAAGAAATTCAGTTGTTAGACGACACCACAACACACAAGTAGTTAGTTATACTGTAATTAATACCATACCATCAGAGCCTCCTAGATGCTTTCCATTGACGAAAACTTGTGGTACAGTTCGCCTACCAACAATCTTACTCAAGGCATCTTGAATTTTTCCACCATCATCTGAACTATTACAAATACAAAAGTTCATGAGAGAGAGATATATAGAGAAAGAGGTGCAAATTCAGCTACATCTGATTACAAAGTCGGCAACGAACAGCCATATAAGCCCCCTTCAAACTCAGAATATTATTCATTTCTGCAAAGAAAAATGTTCCAAAGGAATGAAAAACAAACCTCTCTCATCAAGTTCAACTACATACGGCACTTGCTCCAACTCTTTAAATACAGACTTTGCCCTTCTACAGTATCTGAAGACCAAGAAACAACAATATCATTAGTTATATGCTATAAATTAAAGAATAAAAAATAAAGAATCAGCCATTCACTTCAGCTTATTACCTACTATTCAAAGAATGAAATCCAGCAGAAAAGAGAGCAAAATTACCCTATGGTGGTAGAGAATGCCAAATCAAAGTCACAACGTCAACACATCATCGAATATCACTCTTCCCCCCCAAGAGATTTGCAAAAACATGTAATTACGGTAATAAGCAATTAGAACCTGTTATTTTGCAATCCTTATTACATTACGTAGAGGAGTTCAGTATTTACAAGGAAAGTGAATACACACAAAAATTATAGCTCAATGTCTTATATAAACACATTTTCCTTCATGTTTTACTCAGTAAAATTCAAGAAAAAAACATCTCCTCAATATATTAGTAAGACTCCCTACACCCTGCCTCTCTCAGCAGAAATTAGCAAAGAAGGTTGACTTAAAACTCCATTAAGTAATTGCAGTACATCAACAAGAATAAGATCCGAATTATTGATTACCCTAAATCAAGAATTTCCTCACAATTCGTACTAATTAAATCACTACTCCTACTAACATCATTATTACACAATTCAACATATACCTTATCATAATTAACCTCAATTTCTGGTTCAATTGAAGGATCGAATTTCTTACTAAGCAAAACAGGAGCTGAAGAAGAACTCATCGTCATCGCCTCGAACTCCTCGGCTGGTATCGTGAAATCATCGATTCCTGAAAACCCCAGATTTTTGCAGATAATCTCGATCTCGCCGTCATCGACTCCATTGATGCGAAAGCTTTTTGTCTTGCCGGCGCACAAATCGAGCTAGCGCGTTCGCTGAGATTCCTCCAACGATTGGTACGATGATGGTGATGAAGAAGAAGAAGAGGGAGAGGGAATTTGATTGAGGTTTGGAAATTTTGGAGAAAGTTAAAAGAGGGAATCCCTCTATTTCTTCTTTATTTGGCGGGTCTAAGTAAAAATAATTAATCTAAATATTATAATGATTCCAATAAACATTAAATTAGTTTCATTACCTATATGGTAATAGCCCATAAGTTTAAGTATTAATTTCAAGATTGTACAATTTTTAAATCACTAGAAAAGTGCAAATACGTTATACATGTCTAATTTTAATTATATGGGTAATTTTTCATAAGTTAGAATAAAATTAGTCATTTTTATGTCATAATATATCATACGGAGTATATTTATGGATGATCAATTTATTTTTTATGAAATATATTTTTATTGATAATTATTGATTTATAAAAAAAATATGGCTTGGAATAGGTGTAATAAAATATAAAATGATGAATAATATGTTATTACTTCTTTTAAAATTGGTTCTAAAATAAGATCATAAGAACATTATTTATTTCATTCCATCATAGTAGTTTTCATGTCAAGTTTATCCGTTATTCATCGATGACATATGTTTTATTCGTTTTTTCATAAATTTCCCACGAACTTTCACGATTTCAAGAGCATTTTTTCCTACTGGTTTCACCAATTTTTTTTCACAAATTTCACCATTGTTTACCAATTTCACCCGAAGTTTCATCTATTCGTATGTTTTCGTTGTTTTATTATTTTAGAGATTTTTTTGTTTTTTTATCGACTATATTATTTTTCGTCGTTTTCCCGTTTTTCCGTCGATCTTTTTTTCAATTCAAACCATTTTCTTCCAATTTCACCTTATTTTTGTCGGTTAAAGTTTAACTTGTTTTCATTTATTTCACTGATTTAACATGTTATTCACCTGAAGTTTTCATCGATTAAACATGTTTTTTCCGTCTTCAAGCTTTTTTGACTGATTTACTAGTTAAACTTTGTTGTTCTTTTTCTTAATTTACTTATATTTATCAACTTTATATAATTTACGTGTATATTGGAATGAGTAGCACATGTCTATTTAAATTCATATTACTTTAAAAAATCTTATAAAACTATATCTATATCAAATTTGTTCAAAAAATTTTTTTGTAACGAGTTGAATTGTTTGTAACCAAATATGAACTATTTGTAAGGATGTTTTATTAATTGGTGACAACATTAGTGCCTGTTACTGAAGGAGAGTCATTTTGTAACGACATAATGTTTATTGTAACAAACAAATTTAATTGTTACAAAAAATAAGATTATTTGTAACGATATTCTACTTTTTGTAACAAAAAATTAAGTTTGTTACCATAAACGGGACTATTTGTAACAACTGATGCAACTCATTACGGTAAATCAAGTTTGGGTAACAAATTATGACTTTGTTACAAATGCTTTGTCATAAGAAGTGCATTTTCTTGTAGTGACCATTGAGGCAGAAAACATATTCTGATGTCGACTTGAAGTCGTCTACATCACATTGGAAGCTCGAGTCTGTATAGCCTTCCAATTTCAATTCTCCTCCACCGTATACCAAGAACAATTCCTTAGTCCTTCTCAGGTACTTCAGAATTGCCTTTACGGCTATCCAGTGCTGCTCACCTGGATCAGACTGGTAGCGACTTGTAACGCTTAAAGCGTACGCTACGTCTGGTCTCGTACATAGCATACCATACATTATGCTTCCTATCGCGGATGCATATGGTACTCGAGACATATTGTTTCTCTCTTCAGGCGTCTTTGGGGCCATAGACTTAGAGAGTGCAATCCCATGTCTCATTGGAAGCAATCCTCTCTTGGATTCTTCCATACTAAATCTTTTCAAGATTTTATCTATGTACTGGGATTGGGAGAGGCCCAGCAGTCCTTTTGATCTATCTCGGTAGATCCTTATACCTAGTACAAAGGATGCTTCTCCCATATCCTTCATTGAGAATTGTGTAGACAACCATGCTTTAGTTTCAGACAATGCTTTTACATTGTTTCCAATGAGAAGAATGTCGTCAACATAAAGTACCAAAAATTCAACTGTACTCCCACTGATCTTCTTGTACACGCAAGGTTCGAACATGTTCTTGATGAATCCAAAAGTTTGGATTGTCTCATCAAAACGAATGTTCCAACTTCGGGAAGCTTGTTTTAGTCCATAAATGGACCTCTGGAGTTTGCACACCTTGTGTTCATCTCCTTTGGATGCATATCCTTTTGGTTGCTCCATGTAGATCTCCTTATCAATGTCTCCATTGAGAAAGGCAGTCTTTACATCCATTTGCCATATCTCGTAGTTATACCACGCAGCTATGGCCAGCAAGATCCGAATGGATTTGGGCATTGCGACGGGCGAGAAGGTCTCCTCAAAGTCGATACCTGGTCTTTGAGTGTATCCTTTTGCCACTAGTCGCGCCTTGTAGGTAATCACCTCTCCGTTCACTCCAAGCTTTCGCTTATAGATCCACTTGCAACCCACGGGAGCCACTCCCACTGGTGGATCTACCAACGCCCAGACCTTGTTTGAGTGCATGGAGTCCAGTTCGGATTCCATGGCTTCGCGCCACTTTCCCGAGTCTATGTCTAGCATAGCCTCTTCGTAAGTCCTTGGGTCGGTTAGAGACTGTCCAGTCTCATGCAGTAGACCGTAGTACCTCTCGGGTTCTCTACGTTGTCTTTCTGACCTACGAAGTATCGGTGTACTTTCTGGTGCACTTTCATGCTCTTGTTCTCCCACTGCCTGTGGTGACGGGTCAGCTCGATCGACCTCTAAGGCCTTTTCAGCTTCAGTGACCTCATCTAGTTCTACGTTATTTTCTTTCTTGTCTACCAAGAAATCCTTCTCCAAGAAGTGAGCGTTCCTCGAGACAAACGTTGTTTGCTTTGTAGGATCGTAGAACTCGTATCCTATTGAGTTTTCTGGATACCCCACGAATTTGCACAAAGTGGATTTTGTTTCCAATTTATCTCCCACTAGCTTTTTAACGTAAGCGGGAGATCCCTATATGCGCATGAATGCGTATGAGGGTGCCTTGCCAAACCATAGTTCGTATGGTGTCTTTTCTACGGATTTCGAAGGTACCATATTCAGTATCTTCGTTGCCGTGAGGAGGGCATGTCCCCAAAATGAAAGAGGTAAGTCAGTGGCACTCATCATGGATCGAACCATGTCCATCAAGGTTCGATTCCTTCTCTCTGCTACTCCATTTAACTGGGGTGTTGCAGGAGGAGTCCACTGTGATAATATTCCATGCTCTACAAGATAATTCAGAAATTCGTTACTAAGAAATTCTCCACCTCGGTCAGAACGAAGAGCCTTTATCGTATGACCAAGTTGATTCTCTACTTCCATCTTGAATTCTTTGAATCGCTCAAAGGCTTCAGACTTGTGTTTCAACAAGAACACATATCCATAACGACTAAAGTCGTCAGTGAAAGTGATGAAGTAGTCATAGCCACCTCGGGCGCTTTTTCTTAGTGGTCCACATACGTCGGTATGTATCAAGTCCAATGTTTGCTTGGCTCGCTCAGGGTTTCCCTTAAACGGCAACTTAGCCATTTTACCTTTTAAACATGGTTCACATGTCGGCATTTCATCAATGCGATTGATTTCAATTGCGCCAGATGATGCTAACTTTTGAATCCTTGACTTAGATATATGTCCAAGTCTAGCGTGCCATAATTGGGCAGATATTTCATTATCTTGTTTCCTTTTGTTTTGTTGTACGTGCATGACTAACTTAGGCGGTTTTATGATGTAAAGTCAATAATTCAATGTACCAAATGAAAAACTAAAACAGGAGCTTTTATAAAAATCAATACTATTCATTAACATGAATAAAAAAGTTTTTCATTAAAAACTAGGTACATAAATGAAAGTTTCCTAATGACTTTATCAAACCACCTAAATCTACTTTTGCCTACGGCCTTGGTAGCAGCTCCAGCTCCATTGCCTTTATTCAAGGATCCAATCCTCAGGCTCCAGTTTCCTTAATGCTCCCATCACCTACAAGGATAAGAACTCCAGTCAGTGTCTAACACCAAAAATGCACAGTTAATTGTAAAATTAACTTTAACAAGGAATATACATGTTCGAACTCTCCATAGGTTCGAATTTAATCCTTTCTTTTGACCTTGTGCAGTAAGGAGCTCTGGTTTCCATTTGTCTTGGTTTTGAACGCCGCCCAGTCTTTTCGCCAACCCTTGCTTTCTTTCCAAAAGAAGCTTCGTGTTCCTCGAGCATTTGTCGCAGGACATGCACAGTGATCTCTCGCCTCTGGAGATTCAAGTCCGCGATAAATCGGTCATATGATCTAGGAAGAGATTGTAGAATAATATCCACTCGGAAATCATTGTCCATCACGACACCCATATCATCGAGTTCAGATAGAAGTCGAATCATCTTGTGTACGTGGATTCCGACAGGAGTTTCCCTTCTCTTTCTTGCTTGCAAGAGTTCCCTCGTGATCGCGAATCTGCGACGACCATCTCTAATCCCATAAAGGAATTTGAGATTCGAGAGAATCTCTTTCGCGGATGCCATATGCTCATGTTGCAAACGCAGATCAAGTGACATATATTCCAACATGTATTCACGAGCTAAGCCATCATCCAGTTTCCACTTGGTGATGCTTTTACGGAGCTCATCAGGAACGTCATGTGAAATAGTAATGGGTGGTGGCACAGACAAAACATAAGATATGTTTTCAGCTTCAAATAATCCATTCAAATGATGCGTCCAGAAATGCAAGTTGGGTCCAGTTAAAATATTACGTTCAAGTGATGAGATGGATAAATCTCTAAGTGCTCTAAGCTCTTTTGACATCGTATCTATAAAACGACGATAGAAGAAATAAATACGCGAAAGATTAATTTAAAATGCACAATTCACAAACATGGATTTTATTTGCAAATTACTCCCACTATTTTAATCAAAATCTTATGCCCCCACATAAGTTTCGGGAATTTAAAATATCCTAGCGGGCTTAAGGCCCAAATGCAATCTCCTAGTACCCACGACTCGTTGGCCATACTATTTGATCCACTTGGTGGTCGACTATGTCAACGGTTAACCATCACAGCTAACCCTTAAGTTCATTTAGCCTCGTTTTTCGATATGGACCCACGACTCGTGAGACATCCATAATCATGTCCAATACTCGTGGAGAGAAATAGTTCAATCCTAGACGCCCCACGACTCGTGAGACAGCGCCTAAAACCTTGCTATCCCCTCCCTTGGCACTAAACTCGTGCATCGAGGCAATAGACATATTATCTTCCTATAGCTCGACCCACGACTCATGAGACATCGAGATATATTCGTACAATATGTCTAAGACCTAGTAGTTGGATAGGCTCGGACCATAGACACTATTCATATGCGCCCGTTATTCGATTTAATATTCTAATTGAATTTTAAGTTCAATTGGAGGTTTCTAAGTGTGCGAGGTCTCATCGGATTATGCTTATCTTGTTTACGTTTTCTATCCTAAGCATGCATCTCATACATCAAAGAATAATTTGCGAAAAAGTAAACATTCATCACCTAGCAAGATATGATTGGTCGATTGCCCATCCTATGCGATCCATCACGAGCCATGTGATGAATCAATTGGTCAGTCTAGGGTGAAAATTAAATGTCCTAACTATTACAATTTTTAAACCCATACATCATGGGCCTTCTTGTAATATCCAGCTTGATTGGAACTCCATGTAATTAATTGGGCCTCCATGTCCTCCAAGGTAAATGGGCCTCCATGTGGATCTTCAAGTCTTCATGAGGTCTTCTCGGCTCCAAGCCTAATCTAAGCCTAGCTTACATAATTTAAATGGTCCTATTCTATTACATTTGTTTGCGCAAGCAAGGGCACCAATCAGGCCCATTTAATTACAACCCAAAATTAAATAAACCAAAAACAACACAGGGCTTAAGGGCAAAATCGACCAATCCACATATTCACTCAAGAACATGCATAAATTCACATAAGGGCAAAAATGTAAATTTACCGGCTCCTTTAATTTTAATTCATAAAATTTATCCAAGTTAATTAATTTTGAATTAACAATTAACCTCTAAGATTAATTAGCTCTTACTTGAGCTCCAAGTAATCTACAAATCCTATCTTGATTAAGATTGGTTAATTAAGGTAATCTAAATCTCTAAGATTCTTACCTTATCCAAAACTCTAAGTTTCCCAATATTCCCAAATCTCCAAGATTCTCAAGATAATCCTATTTTGTTTAGATTAGTTTAATTAAGGTAGTGTTTAACTCTAACAAGACAACTACCTTATCCCAAAACTCCAAGTTTCCTAATCTTCCCAAAATTCTAAATTTCCAGAATTTTCAAAATAGGCAGAATTAGAGTCCAACCAGAAATCAACCAGACGAGGCCAATCTCGGACTGCCACGTAGGACAGCCCACGCGTGACCACCAAGGCGGCGCGTGAGCTGCCTGCGGCAGCAGCCGCTGCACGCGGCTACGTGCGGCAGCGAGCAGCCGCGCACAGCAGCGCGCAAACAGCAGCCTGAAGGCTGCTGCTGCGCGCAGCGTGTGCGGCTAGCGTGCTGCCAGCACGCTGCCGTTGGCAGCGGCTTGCGGTGGCCGCCCAGCCGCGGTGCGCTGCCGCGCACCGCCGCGTGCCACCGCGAGTCGGATCTAAAAAAAAAATTTTTTTTTTGTGTTTCTTCGATTACCCATAGATTTAATTCAACAAACCCAGTCAATTAAATCCTAATTCAAAATAACATCAACATGATAAAATTTTCGAATCCTAAATTAAACATTAACTCCAAGTTAATAATAAAGTCCTAAAACATGCAAAGTTATAGAACTAGCCACATAAATCAAACATATGATTTAATAAACACAGAATTCGCAAATTCATATATATACAAAGCCTAGAGTTGGCTCTGATACCACTGTTGGGATTCGGTAAGAAAAACAGCCCTAGGCACAGCGGAATATAAAATTTTCTAGGGCCTCTTAAAGAATCTTGCCAGAATATTCTCTAGTTGTATATATATGAATGTAAATAAATGACAGTATAAGTTTTCTCGTTTATACCTGTCTCCTTGCAAATCCTAGGCTAGCAATATGAGCTCTGAATTCTGACCCCGGTTGATTGACCCACACCTTTTGGTAGCGTCCCACGTGTTGCGCCTCTACGAGTTGATACACCACAATATCACGAAAATTAATATATCCTAATCGACTAGAACATAGGGTATATTAATATCTAGTTTTAGAACGACTTTGAAACGAAAAACAAAGACGAAAAATTCTTCCAAAGTGGAAGACTAGTTCGGCCGATCACAGGGAGAGGGAGAGAGAATTTTTGCTTTTCTTGATTTTGCTTGAAGAGTTGTGTGTGAGATATGAGACCTAGTCTCTTATTTATAGATATCTCATAAAACCTAATCCTACTAGGATTAGGATACTAATTCTCCTACATGGGCCATGGCCCTTTTAATTAGAAGACTAAGTCTTCCAATTAATTCATGGCCCATATTAATTAATCTTTCAGGGCTTTATTTAATCTCCCAATTAATTAAATCATCTCCCAATTAATTAATTAAACTCCAAGTCTAATTAATTAATTACTCCATTAATTAATTAAATCCTAATTAATTAATTTACTTATAAATTAAATTCCATTTCAATTTATAATCTTGATCCAATTCCAATTTCGTTCCACATGGGTCGACCCAGTCGACCCACCCATTTAATCGACCCAGTAGATTTTGACCCAGTCGACCCAGTCGACTGGTTCGTTCTTATTTCCTCGCTTTCGCTTCATGTGTATTGTGTATGCCCCCGTAGGTTCACCACATAATTGGCCGTGGGTTGTAATTAAATATTATTTAATTACTCGAGCAATTAATACTCTAAATTAATCGAACACTCTGTCGATTAATTATTCCAAAATTAGCACCCCTGCTAATTTGGGAATTCTCCCACACTCCACGGTCAATGTCCAGTCACAAGCCCATGGAGCCCAATCACTGGTGAATTAATTCAGTGAACCTTTTATCATTTACAATTTCCATATACGACAAAATCTCTCCATCGATCAATCTCCCAGTCGAGACTTAAGGGTATGGTCTTTTATCGGATTCCCTTTTCTTTTGTCTTGACCTTATGTACTCTGGTCTCGAAATAAATTCTCTTTGACTTAATCTTTATGAGCTACTTACATAAAGTCGTCAGATACCTTGGCCAAGGATTTTACCAGAATTAATTTCTCACAGAAATCCATAGGAGAATTTCCCAACCTATCAAGTCGGGTCAACGGATCCTTTGTTGATGATATGAATCTGCATACGAGTTCCTCTAAACCCAATGTGAGTCCACAGAGACTTTCTGGTGATCCCCAGTCAGTCGGAACTCACATCAAAGCATAGACGTTCTCGCACCAGATAAACCCTATCATCTCAAGTTGTTAGGGATCGTTCCTCGTATACTATTGTAAATTGGAATAACTTCAACCCCGATATGCGACTACCACTTCCATGGTGAGTTATTTCCTAATTGGGGTATTCAGTGCACTTGCCATCCCAGCAAGCCACCCACTTATGTGTATCGACTATCCCAGTCATGCTCGTGGACCCCAGCGTCCTCCAGTTCATCGGAGTATACACAATAGTGAGAGTCTAACCGAATCCAACGATGTCCTATCTCGATTGGATTCTACGACTCTTGAATATGTTCTAGATCACGGCCTTAGAGATCAGTCCACGGGTTGTCCCATAGCCCTGTGATCTAAGGACTTCTATCCTTATGCGTAGATAAATATTACATAAGATGAAGTTGACCATTTAATAAAAGTGCATTTATTAATCTAAATTGAATAGTTCCTCATTAATTACATTTAATGCTAGCCATACAGCTGGCTTGCAGGACACTATTTCTATCACTCCCATCTCCGGCCACCATGCACCATCGCCACCGTGCCACCGTGTTTGAAGGAGTTCAAGTTCGGTAACTCCTCCTTACAGTATTTTTTTATGATTTATTTTACCCTACCATAGAAACCCTACCCTTTGGTCTTGAAAAATCTTTTAATATTTATAAAACCTTAGAGTAAACCATTAAATCTTTATTTTCAGATTTCATAATTTACTTATCATTTTTTGATGTTTCTTGATTAGAAATGCATTTTTAGGATGAATGGTGATATTTGTTGCATTATGACTAGGTTTCGGATATGATTAATGATTTAAAAATATAGGTTTGAAGAATGAAAGCATGTTAATACACATGTGTTTGGATTCTATAAATTTTTGATGAAAATATTTGGATATTGTAAAAGTTTGGGGTGTTAAAAAAAACTTTATTTCTTTGTGAAGGCTATTTTTGCGAAACTCGAAAATGAGGGGGGATTTTGTATTTTTTGGTGAGGTAGCCGGAGCCACCCCACCACTGGCAAGGCAGCCCCGGTCGCTGTCTGTACAACAACCAGGTGGCCAGGCCGGTGGTCTGTTGCAACCGATTTTGGGCCTATTGCTTGCTGGAAAGCAACAGGGGAAAAAAATAGATAGAGAAAAAGAATAAATAAAAGATAAATAATTTTATACATAAATATAATGAAAATACATAATAAAATTTTGGATATATATCTGATTTTTTTTAAAATAAGATAAATTAGATAAAGCATTATAAAAAAAAATTATGACTATCTTTAATTATTAATTTTCAAAAATAAAATAATAATAATAATAAATAAATAAACTAAAAAATAATTTTAAAAATCACAAATCTGAAATTTAAAGTTAAATTCTGAAAATAAAGTTTTGTAAATTATTCTTGAATATTAAATTTTGAAAATAATAATCGATTTTGAAATAAAAATAAATTAAATAATTTTGAAATTTTATTTTCTGAAAATAAATGAAAGAGTTTTTCCGAAAATTAAATAACTCGAGGTATTTTCCTGAAAGTAAGTGAAAATTATTTTGGATAATTAGTTTTCTGAAAATAAATTATTTCAAAAATAAAATAAAATAAATATAATTATTTTATAAGATTAAAAAGTTTTCGAAATGAATTTAAATAATTTTAAATAATGATAAAAAATGGTAAACCTTTTCCGAAAATAAAATATTATTTTTTAATAATCTTGGATAAGGGTTTTTAGAAAGATAATTTCAAGTAAAGTTTAATATTAGGAAATAAAATGATTTCAAATAGACTTTAATTCTAAATTAAAAATCAAATCATTGTTTGAATATCTAAGGAATATAAAGCTACTTGAAAGAAAGAGATAACTTAACTTAAAAATTTTAAATAAATCTTTAATATTTATTTTGAACGGTTTAGTTCAAATTAACTCTTTTGTGGCTATATTTGCTACGCTTCTCAAATGAATCATAGAACCTTTAGATCGGACTTAATAGTCCAAGTTACGATTGTGGTTTCGATGTTGATCGACCACGATTCAATTGTGTGCTCAACTAAAACTTTTTTTTAGTCACTCTAGAATCTTTGTAGCGTAATTAGATCTTAAGATCGTTGCATAAACTTGTACAGGAACTGGAGACGCTATTTTTTGCATTTTCTCGAGAATCGTAAGCTACTCAGGTGAGTGTTGTGTGTTACTTGTGTGTCAGTCTGAATGTGCTAGTAGGTCGAGTCATAACTGTAACTTAGTCCCTAAATTTACGGGCATGTGATGTATGATACAATGAATAACTCGACTGCTAGGACAAACTATTTATGTTGATTTTTTTTGTTAATGCCTATGTGCTTATGAGTCCTTTATTATTGTATACTGATCTGTTTTGATTACTGTGATTGAGTTGTTTATTGAATTTCTTGTAACTGGACTGTTACTTTATTATACTGTTTGCTATTATTATGTGGGTCCTATTTTTGGTATGCAAAATCATGGGTTACCTGGATGGTTAGGACTGGAAGGTTACCTCGATCCACCATAGACCCGACTGTTACACTTGGGGAGTGAAGTCAAATAGGGCATTGGACGTCTATGCGCACAGTTATATAAGGTAGCTTCTTACTTGGAGTGTTCAGTGGGAGCGTCATAACATGGACTGGAGGGTAAGAGGATGACGACTTAACTATTGTTGGTTACTTGTTTAATGTGCTTAAATTATTATCGCATGTGTTTATTTATTGGTGTGTTATGCATGATTACGTATATTATGTTGCATCCATGCATTACCCGCAGGTGTGCACTTCAACTTCACTAAGTTAGACGATCAACTAATACATTCCATGTTTCAATCTTTTCAAGTACAGGTGTTTGACAAAACGATAGTTCATGTTGCGATTAGGTCAACACGGTTGTGGTCTCACCCTAGTTTTGGAGAGTAGGTGTACCTTTGTTTAGGTTCTTATTTGATTTTAAGATCCTCCATTGAACTGATGTTTCAAAACTCTTTTAACGTTTTAAGTCAATTTTTATAATACCTTGTTATTTTAGCTAATTTTGTGAACTTATCATTTTTATCGAAGATGATTTTAATTTTTCTCAAATATTGATTTTAATTTTGCTTTGTCCATGTTGGGTCTCACAAGTTGTTTCACCACATCATGTTTTCCTTTAAAGTTTGTTTTAAATACTTCTACTTTAAACTATAACTAGTAAATCGAATTTATTTTTCTTCAAAACTTAGTTATTATTCTTATATTGTTTTAAACCGCTTTCACTTTAAGCTTTCCCAATTGAAAAATGATTTTTATTTTGTTAATAAAATAAATAGGGTGAAATACAGTTTGCCCCTTTAAAGTATTAGGGTGGTATCAGTTACCCCCCCTAAAGTATCCATTGTAACACTTACCCCCTTTTGTTATATTATTGAACATCTTATTCCAAAACTACCCCCGACCCATCTATAACAAAAAATTATTTCTTTATTAATCTATCAAGAAAAAATCATTATTAATTATAAATTCATCCATCCATCAAACAATATTATGTTTCAATTTCTTCATTTCTTTTGTTTCCTTCGGTGTTATGGTCTCAAAAATTTTTTCTTAATTTCATCTCATTTTTTTCTTTATTTCTATTTCAATTTGTTTTCTTTATTTTATGTTTCAATTTTATATTTCTATCTCAATTCTTTTCTTTATATATTTCCGAGTTTTTATTTGGTGATAATTATCTCATTTACTTTTGGTACGAATAATTATTCAAAATATTTAGTAACTCTCCTTCAAATTCTTTCTCGCAAAATTCAAGTTTGACACCAGACAATATTATGTTTTAATTTCTTCATTTCTTTATCAAAAAAAATATTAAATATGAATTCATCCATCTAACAATATTATATTTCATTTTCTTCATTTATTTTGTTTCCTTCGTTTATATAAAAAATGAGATAAAAATGAATAAAAAATTTGAGATCGAAAAAAGGAAGGTAACAAATGAAATGAAGAAATTAAAATATAATTTTACTTGGTGGATGAAATGATTAATTATTAATTAATAGATAATTTTATTTTGATAAATTAATAAAGAAATTTATTATTTATGAAATGGGGCGGCGATATTTTTGGAATAAAAACTACAAAACTATAATAGAGGGGGCTAAGTGTTACAATTGATACTTTAAGGGTGCAAACTGTATTTCACCCAAATAAATAATGTAATCTCTTTTATATATGAATTGTTGGCTAATCATGGACTAATCGCATTCGAATTAAACATTTTCATTTTAGTTTTATACCTGATTAAAAAAAAAATGGTATTTTAATATTTTTCTTAAATAAAAATTTAATCGAGCATTATCCGAAGGACCTCTGAATCGGGCCGTTACACAACAGACTAGTCATCCGTTAGCATTCCATTTTAAAGGAATTAAAAGAATTTTCAAAAAAGGTTAAAACAATTTTATGTCAACAAAACATTGTTTGTTAAAATGTTGGATTGAAACTCTGTTTTATTTTTGCTGCATAATCTCAAAAGCTCTGATTGAACAACTATTTTAACTTTGCTCAACTGATAACAACTGATAACTTTGAACAAATATAGTCAGATAAATGAAATTCGCGATACTAACATAAATGAAATATAGTTCTCAACTGATAACTTTGAACAAATATAGTCAGATATCGATTTTTTTTGAATTAATTAGAAGCCCAACTTTCAAAATTCAAACCATTTTATTTAAAGTATGTTTGATTACGTTACAATTTTAATTAATGTCACGTATTCAAAATTTCTTAACTTCAATAATATTTATGTTTCTTGCTTTAGTGTTATCAAATGCTACAATCTTTAGTTTTTTGCAATGTTTTTAAAATCGGACCGGAGAGCGAACCGGTGAGCCTACTGGTTTAGCGGTTTTACTGGTTAAGCCGGGTGAACCATTGATCGAACCGCTAAAATCAGAAAATTATCCGGACCGGACCAGCTTCCGGTTCGATGTAAATTCGATGCAACATAAATGAAATTCGCGATACTAACATAAATGAAACTCAAAAATTTGACGGACCCTATATTTTACATTCTTGTATACAACAGACCGGTCTAATCAATCTAACCGACAAATTCAGATCAATTGCTACTCCTTTTTTGCATATTAATATAATTGATTCATTTTATTAGAAAAAGTAATATTGAAGCTTCCATAATTATAAATTCTAAATTCCGTTTTTGCCAATTTTTTTTTTTTTATAAATTCCGTAATATTTACACACAAGTAAGAATATTCAGGTTCATACGCTTGAATCAACTCCGAATACTGAAGGAAGAAGCTACCGGAACTGCTGAAGAGCTCCGCGTTTGGCGAATTTAATCTAGGGTTTCGTTGCTCCACGAAAACCCTAATTATCCCTAATCGAAATGGAATTTCCTTTCGATATTTCCCAAATCTACAGCCGGTACTGCGGTAATACTACGGAGTCCTTTCTTTATTGTAAATGAATTTTTATTTGATTTGGTGAAGTTGGTGGCATCTGGAGTTCTTTATTTTACCATTGAAATTTTGTTATTGTCTTAATCTAAATTTAGTTAAATACTTTCCGTATGAAATGTGATGTATTTTTTTTATTAAATTTAATGGTTTTCAGACGGGCGATGCTGTTGTGCTGCACTTAAGTTTAGATATTTTTTCAAAGCCCTTTGGAATGTAAAGATTTTTGTTCATGACAATTTTATTATTGTTCCTTTTGTTGAGTGGTGTATTTATGTATTCTGCATCGATGCCAAAAGTCTTTTTTCCCCTGTATAATTTTTTTATGCACTTTCCCTGTGGGTTTCCTAATTTGGGTTATTTGTTGTAGATATTATTGCAGGTGCATATGGTCATGAGGGGGAGGATTACGGGCCAGATGATGATTCACAGAAATTGAGTAGTATGAGAGAGGCATTAGCAGAGTTGCTGAAAGTGGTGGAGTCAGAAGTCGGTACAAGGTATCTATTTTGGGTTCCAATTTACACTGAGACTGGCTGTTTATAGTAGTTATTACAGGTCTAGCCTCAATTATGTTATGAAGTATTCTATCACATGCAAGTGATGCAGGTTTAAGGATGATAGTTTGTAAGTTATTTAGATTTTGGACTTCTACTCTAAAAATTAATGAAGAAAATATTAGGTCAGGTGGTAACGAACAGTGGAGAATACAATTCAAGAAAAGTTTGATGTTAAGTTTGTTGATACTAACACTAAAAAAGTACCTGCTTTGTCCACTTTTGAATATCCATATTTACTTTCAAGAAAATGGCTTGCTATTTAGGTGGGTTTTTGTTCTTTCTTCCTAAAAACCTATAGTCACTTTCATTAATTAAAGTTTACTCCTCCTGTAATTACTAGAGGAAATAAATGTGAACAGAAATTGACAAATCGTCATGTTCTGTTACAGGGTTTCAATTCTTGAGGAAGCTTATAAGCTGATGTCGAAATTAGATTTGATGGTAAGCTACTGTCTTTTACTTATTCGCCTCTTGGGATCTATATTATGTGGATTTTCAAGACATTGCATGTTGGTCGTTTCTACAGTCAGACTTTTCAGCGTTTTCGCGCTTCTACGATTTTGTTTTCTTCATTTGCCGAGAAAATGGTCAAAAGAATATAAGTAAGTTTGTTTTCTGATTGTATTAAGTTAGTGCCATATTTTAATTTAGGGAACATATTTGGCCAAAAATCCGCTTCTAACCATCCATATGATGTGAAACATTTATCAGCTGTAAGCAGGGCTGTCACGGGCTGGAGATTGGTCTTAGCTGGAAGGTTTCGACTGCTTAATCATTGGTGCAGCTTTGTTGAGGTATGTTTCTTACAGTTGAACTTTCAACTTGGATCATCTGTGAATCAAGTGTAGCTCATTGTCTATCTTCATAATGTGGTATGCGTTGTTCTACTTTTTTCCCCAAAGATAAGATATGAGTGTATGGGGGTAGACAACAATATAGTGTGAAATGCTGCACTAGTGAAAATAATAATGCTTATTGCCCCTAATCCTATAGACATATTTTCTGATTATTCAAATACTTCCCGTTATGAACGACTGACATATTTGTAACCCAATTCATGCAAAAGCCAGTTGCAGAAACTGAATATCTAAATTGACCTGTTTTCCCAATTGGTGGGTATTGCCCTTTGTTTATGCACGTTCTTTTTAGCTCCTAGTGATTCTGGAGTTCTTCCGAATCATTACGATTTTAGACAAGTGGAAGGATTGAAATATGTAGACTAAGTAGTTCAGTGTATGCTATCACACTATGTACAGATATGCATGCCATCTGTTTGTTTGATTCCCTTTCTTGTGATTTAATGTGCTGCAGTGATAAATATCCCATACCATTTTTATCCCACATTAGCATTTTTTTTGTCTCTATTGGGTCTTCAGGAAAATCAGCGACATAACATATCCGAGGATACCTGGCGACAAGTTTTAGCCTTCAGCCGATGTGTACATGAAAATCTTGAAGGGTATGATCCTGAAGGTAGTACTGCTTTTACTATGTTACAGCTGGTGTTCATTTAGGTGAAGCTGAAGATTCTTGAATCAACTAATTGTTTATGCAATTTTTACCAGGAGCATGGCCCGTCTTAATTGACGACTTCGTTGAGCACATGTACAGGTAAAAATCCTATATCTTAGCGACTTCGGACTACTGTCTTTTTTAATATTCTGTTCACTTTGAATCTAATTAGTACAAATTGCGTGAGTCTAGGTATTACTGTATGAATGATGTGGAATTTCTTGACAATTGCACTTGATTATATGATACCAAGCCAAGGATAAAAATGAATGCTTCTCATTAGTTTTGTGGAAATGATGTTGTATAGTAATTTGGTGCTACAATTATTACATTTCCTTCATGTACTTAATGTTTGATATAATTGCATCTCATTCTATTCTTTCAAAACGAATCAAACTCCATTGCAATGCAGGATAAGAGGATCCTCTCCAAATTTATACTGCAATTGTGGTGGAACAGAACCCCAACAATGTGACAACACATTGACTGGTATGCTGAAACCATGATCTCTCTCCTTCGTATAATACTTGTAAAATGTATTGTTTACCTTTCTTACATTTTGCCTTTGTTGCCATTAAGGTCTGAGAATTCTTCCGGGTTCAAAGAGGAAGTCATTTGATGACATGCAGATCGAACCTGCATCTCCAGATTGGAACGCAATCTCAAGTACTAGTGCAAATTCTATGAGAAGGCCTATTTACCATATTGACAAGTCTCGTAACTTGGGGCAGAATCACCTCGGTAATGATAACGATGATTATGCTGCTGAAAATGTTAAACAAAGTAGTTCATATAGTTGTACCAAGTCTCCGTGTGCTGTTGAAGGATGTCTGTCGAAGGGTTTTGCTGGACTTTTCTCTAATCGTTCGTGTTTGAAATTTGACCAAGATAGAAGAGTTTCCTATACATAAATAGATAGAGAATATGATACAATTGGGTCATCTTGAATTGGTACAAGTTACTTGTGCTTGGTAATTGCATTTTTTTTTTTTTAAGGTTTTGCATTTGGTTCAATCTTTTGTGAGGTCCGATATGATAAAATCAATAAAACTGTATACTATCTACTTAACTCTGTATGGTGGGAAATTGATTGAATGGCTTGCAGGGCCCCGGGGGCCCTAGGTGTAATGTTAACTCGGGCCCTGTTCTAAACAAAATATTACTATTAAAATTTATTTTATTACTTTTAAAATTGTAAAAGCATTTTATAAGTATTTAAATAGTTCATCTCTAACATATTTGTTATAGATAGATAAAATGATAAATTGACTTAAATTTTTTTGGGGAACTTGATTTTTAAAATTCAATCTTAATATGCTTTTAAATTATAACAATTAATTCTAAAATCCTTCTGGAAAAAAAAATATATTACAAATATTGTTGATATAAATATATAACTAATGTACATTAATAAAGTGAAGTTTTTGCTTGTCAAAACAATAGATAGGTATAATATAAAAGTAGTATTATTATGCTCTCATAACTATTTTACAAAAGGAGCTTTGCAATATTAGCCTATTAGGGGGGGGTGTCGGTAAAATCAAATCGGTTCGTATTTCTGGTATCTAGGCTGGTTAGTCAATTTCAAAATTATACCTTATGCTAAATCGAATGATTCGTAGCTTGACCAAAAAAATAAAAAAGTATAGTTTTGAGTCTTTTTTATAAATTTCCTTTAAATGATTTTTTTAAATTTGTACCTTGACATAAACTCATTGAATCAAGTTATATATCAATCCTAATTTTTAAGGTGATTCTAAAATCGATATTGTGGGTTGATTTCGTAAAGCAATTGCTAATATTGAAATCGAAAAGGAATAATATTTGGCAATTGACTTCGATTTCGGTACAATTTGGGTTGATTTATCGAATTGTTTGCACAATCATACTCTTCATGATTGTAAACTAGATATATATGCTTAAATTAAACTCAAATAAAATTAATCCATATTTGATTCAAGTTAATTTGAAAGTTAAGATATATCTTAATGCCACGCTCCGACCATGTGCCCGACACAACTACCAACATATGATGCATTAATGGCAATAATTGTCCCAACAATACCAATTGAGTTTAACCCAATAAATTAGCTCAAGTTATGCATCAAGGTTTTATTGATGGTTTATTGCTTATATAAATATTCCATGTAGATAATTCTAGTAGGTAACTATAAATATTTCTCCATGTACGTAATTATAGAATGATACATTCTAGGTAAGTCCATACAAATCTAATAAAATTCTATAGAGTATTATTCTTAGTCATTATATCAAGGATATCTTCACTGTCTGTAAGAGAATGTGGTTATATAAATAGGACAATTACTGTTTAATTCAAACATCTTACAAATCGAATACTCATCTTTATTAATTCTCATATGTAGATTTAATCACCTCGAGTGACTTCACTTATATTCATCCATCAGTTCATGTATAATTTTTATATGAATCAATTTTTTTTATGGAATGCAAATCCTAAACTATATTGAAATCCATTATTAGGAGCATTAAATATGACATATTAATAACAATGAATGTATGTCACAATTATGTTTAAATAAAAATAGACCGCAACAAACACAAAGTTGTATCCTTATGTGACGTTTTCGAGCTGCATATTAAAATCCCACGAATCCCAGTTATCCATTTGCTTATTCATTTGTTCTCTACATGCAGCTAGCTGTGCAACACACACCGTAACTCTTCAAGTGCAAAGTGCAAAGTTCATTGGGGGGATTCTAGGGTGCCGCTACGTCACGTGCCGTAAATTTAATTTGAACCGTTAGATTTTAGTTATGTAATCAATACCACACAATATTCAACTTATTAAAAATATGAAAAATAAAATTACAAAAGGTGACCTGTTGGACCGGTTAATCTAATTTTTATTAATTTTTCCCCTTTCTTTCTTTTCTCCCCCAAACACTTCTTTCCCCTTTCTATTCCCTCAAAAATCTCATATCCCCGACTATGTCCGCCTTAGCTCATAGAATTGAGTTTTTGCTGAAGTCCTCCGCTAGTATGTGATTCCTTCCTCTTCTTTCTATTCTCCCCAAAAATCCCGTAACCCTCCTGTTCGCGTTCGCCCATCAGAAGAAATTTGGGTCTGCTCAACCGCTGCCATCGACTCCGTCTCCCCAAGAATTCCCAAAAATCGTGCAGCTTGTCAAATTGGTGATGCAAAGTTTGGTTTGCCTAATTTCATTGCTCAATTTTCTCGGTTACAGGTACGATTTTTGAAAAAGAGAACCCAGAAAAAATTGATTTTGATTTGTTGTTTTGTATTCTTGTTGATTAAACTAAGTTTAGTACTGATTATCCTGAAAATTTTAACTAATAAATTTGCATATATGAAGTTAAATTGTTTGGCAGTGTTCATTTTATGGGCTAGTTGGAGTTAGTACTGTGGGGTTATATAATTTCAGCAATATTGTCTTGTAAAATGCGATAGTACTAATTATTATGAACTACATGTTGTGGGGTCATACTAGTTGTATGGGCTATATGTGATCAATTGCCGTTAGATTGCAGTTTAGTATTAATTGCCGTATGGGCTATATGTGGGGTCATTCTAGTTTAGTAATACTTGTTTTTTTCAAATCACAATAAGGTAAATCGAACGATATTAATATCAAGGGGAATAAGGTAAGGCTCAGGGTTGAACTGAATGATGGATGTTCTTATTTGATTTTGGGTTAATTTGATATGAATAATATGATATTTGGTGCAACTATATTCATTCTAGAATTAATTATAATTATTACTTGCAATTTGATATGAATAATATGAATATCAAGGGGAATAGGAGATGGTTATCGTGTGCTCTGACCTTCTGAATTAATTATTACTTGCATGTGGCATTGTCAAGGATGGCAAATTTCAATTTATGTAGTTTGTCTACTGCTTCTCTTTTTGTATGGCTAAAAATCTTAAAGGGATGAGTTTCTTTGTTAAAGTTATCAACTTTTAAGTTTGATATATGATGTTATCTCATGTTGTATTATCCCTGTTATCCATTCTATCTGAATTTGACCTTATTTTGTTCATCTTCTAGTATCTAGTCCTAAGAAAATATTGTTTGCTAGTATTGAAGAAGAGCTAAAAAGTATTGGTCAGTTGGCAGCACTTAACTTGAAGAAGGATATGATCTGGCATCATTTTGTTCCCTTTTCTGTTTCTGTCCCATACAATTTTAAATCTTTACCTTATATTGTTTAACTTCAACCTAGTAGAAAGGGTAATCTTGTTTGACTATTGGATTACGTATGAAAGAATGAATTACTTTTTCTCAGAATCCTATCTGCTCAAATGGGAATTATACAATTAGATTCGACATACTCAAGTATACAATTTAACCCGAAACTTGTCATACCTGAAATTAAGACCCAACTTTCGTTAACTTATGAAGAGCCATAATATAGACCAAACAATTAAGCCCTGCACTGAGTCCACAAAGACTGGGAATAACGTGTGGGGAAGTACAGATCTCTTGAACCGGGTGCTGGTATACTGAATTCTTTGACCAATTCCTTGTTTCTCCTAAATTAATAATATTCACATGTAGAGGAGGAGGTTGATTAACATCTAAGAATTAGTCCACAGAGTACCTACTTTTGCCAACATGTGCTCGATCAGCACTATGCAAGGGAGGGAGGGTTAAATAACATTTTTTTATAAGAACGTTTACCTGCAAAGTTCAGACTTCTTGTATAATTCAGCAAAATTAATACCAACAAGTTCTTCTTGTGCTGTCGAAGTTATTACCAGCATCCATGTAGCTGGATTATAACCATCTTTGATTTTACTAATTCCATCAATTTCCTGTGAACAAGTTTCAAATAAACCCATATATTATGTTGGTACTACTACTACTTCAAATAGATAGTTGCGAATTTCATATTTCATGTATTTACATTATATCTCACCTCAAAGTATTTAATGAGCTGAGAAGAGTTCCAACCTAATGGACCAACATATATTTCTGTTAAGTAAATTAACAGAAATAATCTCCTTTGTCTATGAATTGATCTATTAAGTACATGTAAAATCTTATCTATTTGCTCTTATCTGTGCTTGGATTATTGGGTCTGAGATTTCGATGTTTATTCACCATATGCATTACGCAGTTGAGTGTAGGCATAAGAACACCATTCTCAAGCTTAGACGCCATGTCGTGTAGTGTCAAGGCATGAAGTACTAATGTTTAGATAGGAGTTGAACCATGCAAACTTTAAACTTCAAATAATGAGGCGGTATAAGAATAGAAGTGTAGACGGTACAGGGCTGTCAGTTCATGGAGATCCAGGTTATGAATTTGGTTTGCAATTCAGTTTGGTCCAGATCAGGTTTTCCAAAGCAAAAGGTTTTATATCAAGAGTCATTGCAACAAGTGTATTTGAGGAAAACCCAGAAATCATGCTTGCATCTTCAAGAGGTCGTGAAGCTTTCCAACAGTAAATGTGTATCCAGAAACACACAATTTGCAGGTTGCTTGTATTAGCATGAAGGATATGTTCCATTTGATAACTGAAATTCCAGACAAACATATGCATTTGAAATTGAGGTGATCTTAGTTAATTTTATTTTCCGGAAAAAGAAATCAGAAAGAAGGCATTGCTACTTCAAATTTGTTTGATTGATCAATTTCTGTATTGCTGGAGGTGTTGCTAGAGCACTAGAATATTTTTTTTTCTTTGTAATAGGGACATCTGTAAAATTTAGGCAGATTTAATTCAGATATAATAATTTGCAATGTTCATTATAGATAAAAAAATTAGTAAGGAGTTTCCAGGAGCAACTACCATCCGAGAGGTTCCAAGAACACATATTTTTCCATCATTCATGTCATTATCTCTATAAGCATTAAAAAAAAAACATTAGTTTGATACACCATATATAATTAATGTAAGCTAAATTCCACTTTATCAAATCTCAACGGTTAAATCATTATATGAAAAAAAAATTGTACGGGTATTAGAATATGCTAAAATTTGCTAATCAATATATGCTAATTTCAAAGCTAATCAGTAGTATTTTCATATAAAAAAGAAACCCCAACTACATCCACCTCGCTGAGCTAATTTCAACATTGTTAATCTTAGGATAATGTATAATTACGTTAATCGAAATCTAAATCGATAACTGGCTCGATTAATTGACAATTCTCAATATTGTTTATATTAAGATAATGTATAATTAGGTTAATCGTAATTCAAATTCTTAATTGGCCTAAGGTAATGTATACTTAGATTATATAATATCTATTCCACATTAGGTAGTATTACCAAACAATGTGCATCACATTATACGGTATAAGTAGTATAATCCACACCGTGTAGTATTTATTCTACATTAGGTGGTATTACCATGCATTGTGGATCACATTATATGGTATAACTCACATGTGATAGTACGGACTCACATTGCATAGTACTAACCCTATATATCTAGTATAACCCCCACATAATGTAGTATTTATTCCACATTAGATGATATTACCACGCATTGTGTATGTATTCTATGGTATAACTAGTATAATCCACACCATGTAGTATTTATTCCACATTAGGTGGTATTACCATGCAATGTGGATCACATTATATGGTATAACTCACATGTGATAGTACGGACTCACATTGCATAGTATTAACTCTATATGTTTAGCATGACCCCACATCATATAATATTTATTCCACATTAGGTGGTATTACCAACCAATGTGCATCACATTAGATGGTATAACTAGTATAATCCACACCGTGTAGTATTTATTCCACATTAGGTGGTATTACCATGCAATGTGGATCACATTATATGGTATAACTCGCATGTGATAGTACGGACTCACATTTCATAGTATTAACTCTATATGTTTAGTATGACCCCACATCATATAATATTTATTCCACATTAGGTGGTATTATCAATCAATGTGCATCACATTAGATGATATAACTAGTATAATCCACACCGTGTAGCTTTTATTCCACATTAGGTGGTATTACCATGCAATGTGGATCACATTATATGGTATAACTCACATGCGATAGTACGGACTCACATTGCATAGTATTAACTTCATATGTTTAGTATGACCCCACATCATATAATATCTATTCCACATTAGGTAGTATTACCAAACAATGTGCATCACATTATACGGTGTAACTAGTATAATCCACACCGTGTAGTATTTATTCCACATTAGGTGGTATTACCATACAATGTGGATCACATTTTATGGTATAACTCACATGTGATAGTACGGATTCACATTACATAGTACTAACCCTATATATCTAATATAACCCCCACATAATGTAGTATTTATTCCACATTAGATGATATTACCACGCATTGTTTATTACATTCTATGGTATAACTCACATTATACAGTATTAACCCCATACAACTAGTATAACCCACAACATGTAGTATTTTATTCCGCATTATGTGGTATTACCACGTAATGTGGATCACATTATATGGTATAACTCATATGTGATAGTACGGACTCACATTGCATAGTATTAACTCCATATGTTTAGTATGACCCCACATCATATAATATTTATTACACATTAGGTGGTATTACCATGTAATGTGCATCACTTTAAAGGAAAATTAACTCACATGTTTTAGCATGGGCTCACATTACACAGTAATAACCACATATGTCTAGTATGACTCACATCATGTAGTATTTATTCCACATTATGTTGTATTACCACGCAATGTGGATCACATTCTACGGTATAACTCACTTGTGACAGTACTGACTCACATTACACAGTATTAACCCCATATAATTAGTATGATCCCACATCACGTAGTATTTATAACTCACATGTGTATTATTCAATTTTTCCTTAATTAATATTAATTATTCAACAAAAATATTACATACTATTTATTTTAAAATATTATTGTAATATTCATTTATTTATTTCCATAATAATTTATTTGAAAATAATTTACTATTCGATGTGACTACATATATAGTATAGTATCATTTATTGTGGTATAGTATCACTTATTGTGATAAAATTATTATGACATGTTGGCAACTTGTTGAGCAGGTTACTAATTAATGATGTGTCATATTCTTATTGGTTATAATTAGCGGCATGTGACGTAGCGGCACCTTAGAATTTCCTAAAGAATGATTCATATAAAAATTATACATGAACTGATGGATGAATATAAGTGAAGTCACTCGAGGTGATTAAATCTACATATGAGAATTAATGAAGATGAGTATTCGATTTGTAAGATGTTTGAATTATACATTAATTGTCCTATTTATATAACCACATTCTCTTACGGACGGTGAAAATATCCTTAAAAATGTCCAAGTGAACTTGGATTAATGATTGTATTACAAGTTACAACCATATGGTGATCAATATCTCTTCCATTTTTGTGATGTTCTATAAATATTAAATGATTATTCTCATTTTATAGAAATGTTTTATTTTGTATTCAGATAATTTGCAGTCATTTTACTAGATTATCGACGTATCCGTCATTATAAAAGTTGCGGACATACTAAGGTCTAAGAACATTTTATTTAAATAAATTCTACTGTGGCAAATTTAATTATGTAAAATTTTAAAGTATACTATATCTTACGAGTTACGCGGATTCGTCTGAATGCACAGAGAAAGATTGATTGTGACTAAATTATCCTTTGAAAGCCGAAAGGGAAGAACAGTCTTGTGTTTAAGCATGATTAGCTACTCTAATCAACAAAATGTTTCCCTCTCCAAAAAAAAAAAAAAAAAAAAAAAAAAAAAAAAAAAAAAAAAAATCAAGAGAATGTTTTCAAATGGTATGATGTCATTATAATATAATAAATAAATTTATTTTTGAATGATATATTATGTTCGTATCAATCGATTTAAATGATATCATAAAAGTGAAGAAAAACATACAATGTCATTTTATTATTATATTATTTTAAGTTAAATTTACATAACTTAATTTAACTCATATTTATCACATTGAAAGTTTGAATCTATAAAAATTAATAATTCTAGGATATTATGCCTTCAAATTTCAAATCTAATCTTTCGAAAATGAGTTTGCATATAAATATTGTGTTAATTTTTTGCTACTTTTATATTTAGGAAAACAAAGTACAGATGGAAAAAGAAAACAACAAAAATCACATATTTTATGCTCAAAATATATATGTGTATTAAGAGAAGTCTTAAATGATTTTTTTTACTATAGTAAAAAATAGAAGAATTTGTATAATTCCAAATAGCTTCAAAGTATTTTCATTGGATCATTTAAATACTTTATTTTAGCATTAAACAAAAGTTCAGAAACATGTTATTGATGTAGATAATTTTTAGGTTAAAATACAAATACCTCCTGAGATAAGATCATATTTTAAAAAAAATTCCTCACATATTGGATATTTTGAATATCCCCTTCAGCTTTGTCACCATCTTAAAATTAGCTCCTTACCCCTAAAAAGATTAAATTATGCCATTAGGGGTTATTTGTAATGTTTGTAATATCTTTTAAAATTTTAAAACAAAAAATTAAATATTTACCACAAAAACTTGATAAAATTGTAAACTTGCACATACTTTTCCATAAATATTAAAAAAAAATCTTATTAACGTATTTTTTAAAATGCAGATTCTCTAATAATAAATTAACTAGAATTTCAATAATTATATGTCATAAATATAATAATTTTATCTAAATTTTGTTAGATCAAGTTAACGTATTTTCAATCTCCAACTCTTGCATTACCTCACTGTGACTGTGTCATTGTTGCTGTAAATATATAGGTTTGCGGTTCACTATTTTTTTTTGTTGTTTCTTTCTTTTTTAACGGCATTATACATTTTACATTGTGATTTTACCCATAGATCAAAATTTCGTTTCGAGTGTATGTTTCGATCAGTCAAATATTAAAAAAATTTCGAGATTTTTCGGAAGTGTTTCGGAAACACTAAGGAAAAGTTGTAATAAAAGTTACTAAATTTAGATAAATAACAGAGTTTAAGGCAAACATATAGTTTCGGAATTACATCTTATTTTCATTTCGCTTGATTCAAAAACGGAAACTTTTCAATGTTTTCGAAGGAAAAGAGGAAAATTTTGATCCATGATTCTACCTTTTCTACCGACTAGTCTATATTATCGGATTGAAGATAAAAACCAAACTGAATTCGAACACCAATATAACATGTCCGAGTGCAACTATTAAGCTTCATAAAATTTTGATCGATTTTCAGCTCATGTAATTGGTACTTTTATGTTTTTCTTTAATATTCCTTAAGATCTCGCGGTACATTTTTATGAATTAAATACATTTTCACGAAAACATATATTGGACCCACGTTTAACTATATCAAATACAATATTGGTTCCTTATCTCTACTTTATTTCCTAAAGCACTATCTCAAAACTCAAACAAACAACATTACATAAATCGATGTTATTTCATAAACTTTCATTACTCTCCCAAACACCAAACAAACTGGACCGTTGCACCTTTCCGGTACATATTAATAGAAATGATGTGAATAGAGTGTAGGACTGTCAGCACCGGATGGCATAAAACCACTTCAAAGCAATTACTATTTGAGCTAGATAATAATGCCCATTAGTAATCCCAAAGCTCATCAACAAAGTTGTGAATAAGAAGAGTATTAAGCAAGATCATTATGACAAAATGAGCATTATTAACCTAAACATGCAACCTAATTATGCTCTAATCAATGTTTCCTATCGAAACCAAGGTGAAATGTACGTAAAAAGCACTTTACATAAACATCAAATTTAACTATCTTTACTAGCAAAAAACTACAGTCCTTCAAGATAAAAAGAATCATCGGAATATATGGAATTAGAGCTTACCACATTTCACCATTGATACTTGGCGGCTACAAGAACTTCCTCGTAATTCTGAGCAGCATTATCCCAACTCAAATCCTGTTCCATACCTCGTTTCTGAAGCCCTTCCCAACTCGCCTTATAATCCCAATAAGTATACAAACAATTACCCAGCGCATGTATAAGCTCATTCACATCCGCCCTACCAAAAGTCCACCCGAGACCCGACTCCTCAAACGGGTTAAATTGCTTCACGGTATCTCTCAACCCACCCACTGCGTGAACAACCGGAACCGTCCCATATCGCATTGCATAAAGCTGGTTCAACCCACACGGTTCAAATCTAGACGGCATTAGAAGCACATCTGCACCTGCCGTTATCCTATGAGCCGTCTTAACCGAAAAACCGACCCACCCTCTAACTTTATCTTTATACTGTCCTTCAAAATTCCGAAGCATTTGTTCGAGGTCGGGTCGACCCGTACCCAACATGACTAGCTGCACATCTTGGTCCATCATCCATGGGACTGCTTGTGCAATTAAATCGACACCCTTTTGGTCATCGAGTCTCCCAATGAAACCGATTAATGGGACATCGGGTCTAATGGGTAAGCCGAGTTCTTTTTGTAGTGCGGCTTTGCATTGAGCTTTGCCGGTTTTGAGGGTGTCGATTGAGTAGTTTACGTAACCGTCGGATTTTAAGTGAATGTCGATATCGGGACTCCAATCTTTTGTGTCAATTCCATTTACAATTCCGCGTAGTTTCCAATCATTCTCGTTTATGATACCATGTAAACCCCAACCACCTTCTAAAGTTTTTAGCTCCCACGTGTATCCGTGACTTACGGTTACTACACGGTCTGCTGTTTTTAGACCTGCAGCAAAGATGTTGAAATGCTCTCCTCCAACTGGGTCGTAAAATTTGAAAAGGTCCAAGTATCCTGGTGGGAGATCCACGTAAGCAAAATCATCCACTGGACCGCGACCCTGGAAAGGGAAAAGACATGTAATTGCCAAAAACCCCCTGCTGTATTTGAAATTAAAAAAATACCCTCTTGTAGGGGGTGCAACAGGGGTAGCGAGTGTAATTAGAGTTTAACTGAGGGGTAGCGACATAAATTACCCTCTTAAATCTCAACTATAAAATTGTCAAAGACATCATTTAAAAAAGAACAATTTACAAAGAACGAACCTGATGAGCTATGTTATGAATCACAAGGACGGATCTCGTATATTGCATTAACCCTTTGTCACGGTAATATGCCTTAAGGTAGACTGGTAATAAGGCAGTGTGCCAATCATTTGCTATGAAAGCTAAATTTCCATCTCCGTAGCATACACCACCACATGGAACATACCAAGGTACCTATAATCATCGTATTTTCCAAATTAAAGGTTATCAAACCACCTAACAAATAATAAAATGAAGAATTATGCGTAAAAAAAAAAAAAAAAAAAAAAACCGCTCTTTTTTACTTCTTACTATATGATTACTCCACAGCTTAATTTTATTATACCTCAATAGCAGCTTTACAAAACAAGACCATGCGCTTCAGAATATCCTGCAAAACTCAGCAAAGAAATAAAGGCGTAAAAATATCAGAAAGTGGGATCATCAAAAAGAATAATACTTCATTATAATTCAATAATAATCGTTCAGAAATTTGAAATGTCAATGGTCTCAAATCTCAATATTAGAGAAATGCGCAAAATTGGACATTTTATATTTGCAAATATTTGAGGACTTTGGGCTTAAAGTAAGATTTAAATCATATAAAAACCTAATACTGTATGTGATTATTGACATATTTAACTCAATGACATTATAAAGATTGTGAACATAATATATCGTTCCTCCTCTGGAATAGTAGTTAGATGATTCAAGTAAAATTAGAAACAAAATTATCATACCTCACGTTTTCCACCATATATATTGTTCTCTATGTGTCGAAGCAGTGGGCTGTCAATAAAAACAAAATCTACACCATCAATGTAGGCGTGGAAGTAATTCACCTCGAGATCCTGCAAAATGTCATGATTATACAGTACTGAAAAATAATAATTTTTTAGAACCATGTTACCATTACTTACCTGACCATGTACTTTATATCTCTTCCTAACCCCTGTATCTTGAGCTTCAGCGTAATTGCCATATCGAGGTGCAATAACCTGTCAGTCATAGAAAAATCCCACTGGATCCATTAAATTTTTTGTTAGCAAATAATGCAAGTTGATTAAAGTGGAGGCCACCACTCATTTAATTGTTACAACTTGTTGCAAGTTGCTCAATTCAGTTGCAACTGAATTCTGCCGACTCTCAAAAGTAATGTCTCATGCATGAATTGGATTAAACAAATCAATTATACTTGCAAGTAGGCAAACGGATTTGGCAGGAGATTGTCTCTTTGAAGGCCTATAAATAGGTGCTTCATTCAGCTCATTATGTACACCATCCGAAAGAACAATCGAGAGCACCATCAAAATCTCTCCTCAACAATTTCTTTCAAGCTTAGTTTAGGCAGAAATTTTGAGCGCAAAATTTCAGAGAGTTTTCTTAAACTGTGAAAGTTATTGTGTGAAAATTAAGTGAGTAATTTTCTTCGGTGAGTCGAGAGTTGTGAGTGTTTGTAAACACGGTGTAATTATCTCCCTTTATTAAAAGATCTGCAGCAGCCCGTGGACGTAGCCTATTTTGGGTGAACCACGTAAATTTTGTGTTCATTATTTTTGCTATCTCATTAAATCTGGTTGTGGTTTTTCCTAACAACTGGTATCAAGAGCTCAGGAATTTTTTTTTCCGGGCCAACCAGATTTAAGTGGGAGCAATGGCGGCAGACGAAGGGAAAATGAAACTCGAAAAGTTCGATGGTGCGGACTTCGGATTCTGGAAAATGCAAATAGAGGACTATTTGTATCAGAAAAACTTATTCTTGCCTCTCCAGGAAGATAAGCCAGAATCCATGAAGGAGGATGAGTGGAAACTCCTTGACAGACAAGCTCTCGGGGTTATCCGGTTGACGTTATCTCGCAATGTCGCTTTTAACATAGCGAAAGAAAAGACCACGGCAGGTCTTATGAAGGCACTCTCAAATATGTACGAGAAACCTTCGGCCTCAAATAAAGTGCATTTAATGAGGCGGTTATTTAATTTGCGGATGACCGAAGGGGTATCGGTGGCCCAACATCTCAATGAACTCAGTACAATCACGACCCAGTTGAGTTCGGTCGAGATTGAGTTTGACGATGAAGTACAGGCGTTGTTACTTTTGTCCTCCCTTCCAGAAAGTTGGAATGCTACGGTCACGGCTGTGAGTAGCTCGTCGGGAAGCAATAAGTTAAAATTCAACGATGTACGTGATCTCGTTCTAAACGAAGAGATCCGGCGGAGAGAGTCAGTCGAAACTTCGACCCCCTCTGCTTTATCGACGGAGTCGAGAGACCGATCGATAAACAACAATCGTGGAAGATCAAACCACCGAGGAAGATCAAAGAATGGGAGATCCAGGTCGAGAAATCCCAGCAATTTCGGAAACTCAAAGGCTGTTGAGTGTTGGAATTGCGGAAAGGTCGGACACTACAAAAATCAGTGCAAGAGTGCACCGAAGAATCAAACGGCGAAGATCGAAGCTAATGTTGCGTCCACATCAACACAAGATGATGCGTTGATATGCTCTTTGGAGAGCAAGGAAGAGTCTTGGGTGTTAGACTCTGGAGCATCATTTCACGCTACTTCGCAGAAAAGACTCTTTGGAGAGTACGTGTCTGGAAACCTCGGTAAGATATATCTTGGCGATGACCAACCTTGTGATATTGTTGGTAAAGGAACAGTGAAAATTAAGTTGAACGTGTCTGAGTGGAAGCTGAAGGATGTCAGGCATATTCCCGACCTGGGAAAAAACTTAATTTCTGTGGGCCAGTTAGCCAGTGAAGGCTATACTACAATCTTCCATGGAGATGACTGGAAGATTTCAAAGGGTGCAATGGCAGTTGCACGAGGAAAGAAAAGCGGCACTCTTTACACGGTGGCAAAAGGGTGTTGTTCGATTGCAGTTGCAGCAAGCAACCAAAATCCAAGACAGTGGTACAAAAAGTTTGACAACTTTATGCACAAGGAAGGATTCCAGAAGTGCAATGCCGACCACTGTTGCTACTTCAAGAGGTATAACTCAAGTTATATTATTTTGGTACTTTATGTCAACGATATGTTAGTAGCTGGTTCAGATATGAACGAGATCAAAAGCTTGAAGCAGCAATTGTCAAAAGAGTTTGACATGAAAGATTTGGGTCCAGCGAAGAAGATTCTTGGGATGCAAATCACTCGAGATAAGCAAAAAGAAGTTTTGCAGTTATCTCAGGCAGAATACATCAGTCGTATTTTGCAAAGGTTCAAGATGGGCAGCAGTAAGCCAGTCAACACACCATTGGCTAGTCACTTTCGGCTATCCAAAAGTCAGTCTCCTCAGACAGACGAAGAGAGAGACTTAATGGCCAAGGTTCCTTACGCCTCAGCCATTGGGAGTTTGATGTACGCAATGGTCTGTACTAGACCAGACATTGGCTATGCAGTGGGAGCTGTTAGCAGGTTTATGTCAAACCCAGGTAAGGTCCATTGGGAAGCAGTCAAATGGATCTTGAGGTATCTACGAAGCACTTCAGATAAGTGCTTGTACTTTGGCAGAGGACAAGTTAAAGTGCAGGGGTACGTAGATGCGGATTTTGCCGGAGAAGTTGATCATAGAAGAAGCACCACAGGTTATGTGTTCACTATGGGATCAACGGCAGTCAGTTGGATGTCACGGTTACAAAAGATTGTTGCATTGTCCACTACGGAGGCAGAGTATGTAGCAGTGACAGAAGCCAGTAAAGAAATGATATGGCTTCAAGGTTTGTTAGATGAACTAGGATTCAAAGACGAGAAGAATGTTCTATACAGTGATAGTCAGAGTGCAATACATTTGGCGAAGAACTCTGCATTTCACTCGAGAACAAAACATATTGGGCTTCGTTATCACTTCATCAGATCTTTGTTAGAAGATGGCGTGTTAACACTTGAGAAGATCCAAGGGAGTAAGAATCCAACAGATATGCTAACAAAAGTAGTAACTGTTGATAAACTGAAGTTATGCTCAGCTTCAGTTGGACTCCAAAACTGACAAGATCGGGGACGGCTGTTGCATTGATCAGGTGTGAAGACAGATTGAAATCAGTCTTCAAGTGGGAGATTGTTAGCAAATAATGCAAGTTGATTAAAGTGGGGGCCACCACTCATTTAATTGTTACAACTTGTTGCAAGTTGCTCAATTCAGTTGCAACTGAATTCTGCCGACTCTCAAAAGTAATGTCTCATGCATGAATTGGATTAAACAAATCAATTATACTTGCAAGTAGGCAAACGGATTTGGCAGGAGATTGTCTCTTTGAAGGCCTATAAATAGGTGCTTCATTCAGCTCATTATGTACACCATCCGAAAGAACAATCGAGAGCACCATCAAAATCTCTCCTCAACAATTTCTTTCAAGCTTAGTTTAGGCAGAAATTTTGAGCGCAAAATTTCAGAGAGTTTTCTTAAACTGTGAAAGTTATTGTGTGAAAATTAAGTGAGTAATTTTCTTCGGTGAGTCGAGAGTTGTGAGTGTTTGTAAACACGGTGTAATTATCTCCCTTTATTAAAAGATCTGCAGCAGCCCGTGGAGTAGCCTATTTTGGGTGAACCACGTAAATTTTGTGTTCATTATTTTTGCTATCTCATTAAATCTGGTTGTGGTTTTTCCTAACATTTTTTATTGTATTATGTATTGTAAAACTTGTCTTCTGCAACCTGAACATCTGATTTTCATTCTTTTTAGCTTATTTTCATATCTTTCTTGAGTTTAATCTAATAGTAAACTACATAAAATATAATTTCCTTCAATTAAATTGATGGCACCAACCAAACGAAAGTATTAGAGTATTTGGAGTTAGACTTTTGTATGTGCAATTCTTCATAAGTAAGATAATAATAATAATAAATCATTAATTACCATGACTCTATGTCCACGCCTAGCCAAAGCCTTGGGTAAAGCCCCAGCAACATCTCCAAGCCCACCTAACCACATAAGTCATAATTAGTCTCAAGTAACAATGAGTGAGTTCGCAGAGGATCGTCTCACATTTAAAATGCATGCATGTAATAATCACTTAAAAACTTAAAAATATATTAATCTTACAATGCTAAATTTGTAGAACATCATTTTATACTGGATGGCAATAAAAATCCAACTTGTGCTAACCCTATTATAAGTTTTTCAAAAATATCCAAACTCAATGAAAATAACCACAATACTGAACAACTCTTCTAAATACTTAAGATGTTGGAGAGAAAAGACATTTAATATATATATATATATATATATATATATATAGACATTTAATAATTATTACTTAAGGCGGTATACATTTTACTCAAGTCTAACATGTGCCAGAGAGATTTGAACAGGGCTGTTAGAGACGAGAGACATTTAACAGTTATTACTTGACAAACAGAAACGCACAAGAGTACCTGTTTTAGACCAAGGAGCACATTCAGCAGCAACCAATATAACGTTCATAACATTGGCCCCAGCCAATGGAGGGGGTTTTGCATCTTCCTTTATGGGATCTAACGTGACTGAGTTCACTGTAGTATCCTTCAACTCCTTCGTCTCTGGATTGGGTATGACAACAGAATTCCAAGGAACAAATGAAGGAGCCTCCATAGACCGAACACCCTCAGAACTTGTGGCTTCTAACTGTTGTTGAATTTCCGGTTTTGCATCTAAAGAAGTAATCCCATTACCAAGAAGGTCTTTTTCAAGCTTTGTTTCATCTGTAACAAAATATTTACTAGGAGATGAAGCTGGATAAACATGAACCTTATAGGTGAATACAGGCTAACTAATTTAAAATTTCGTTATATGGTCTTGATTTATATTGTTACCTTTAGTTGGAGCAGAATCAAGAATAGAAGTAGTGCCATTACTCTCTATAGAAGGTGGCTTGATGCCTTCTGGATCAACAATATTATTTATTGACGATACCAGTTTCTTTCTTTCAGCAATCTGCAAACCAGTGTCAAAAAAAAAATGTCACCGACAAAATTTTATAACATGAGCACACTTTGATGAGTTAATTCAAGGATGGCTATAGCCCTTTCTCACGGCTTCTAGCTCACAGCAAGTTTTACTATCCAGTAAAAAAAGCGAAAGGAAAGATAAACAACTGCAAAAAGCTGGAATATGATTTTGTCGTACCCTCTCTATCCACTTTTTTTTCTTTCGTAATGGACCATATGACTTGTCATCCTAGGTTCTAGAATAAGGTTGCAATCATCTTTGCAATCCTCCAATGTCAAAATCATATGGATGATGTATTTATCAATTACAAGACTTTCAGATTGGAATTTAATCCTAATTTTAAAATGAAACAAAGGTAAATACATATGGCCTCAAATGATGACACCTACCATTTAGGCAAAGGACGTTCTCTTTTCACATTGAAAAGAATAAAGTAACTTCAAAAAAAACATGACCTGTTCTAATAAATCTTTTTGAATAGCAAGAACCTTCTTGCCCTTTTCGATCGTGGCCTGAAAAGCATCCTCTGATTCATTACCACTCTCACCTCCCCCAGTTCCCTCTTGCGTTGCTTTTACGCGCTTCATTCTCAACTTTCCCCCTCTATTGCTACACCCGCAACATAGAGATAATCTGCTGAAAAAATCATCCGCAAAATTTCTTGAAAATCCCGCTGAATTACAATCAGCAAAACTCCCAATTTCCACATATTTTTTGGGTTTGAATGCAAGTATAGGAATCACGGGTCGATGTTGGTTCCCAATGTGTACAAGTATAGAACTGTCAACTCCGGTAGGGAAGGATCCCATTGACGCCATTTAACTGTTCGACGATTTGCTTCTGAGAAAAAAAAACACAGATTTTCTGAATTTTCAGCAAAGTGACCGATCCGGTGGAAAATGAAGCATGCCCAATTGAGAAAATCGGCAGATAAACAAACCCAAGTCAACAATTTTCGCAATGGAGGAATGTTCTTGACCAAAGGTGGTGTCTTGGTTTTTGTGTTTGTCTTGGGATTTGTAACGTAAACGAAGGAAAAAAAGTACAAAGATAACTGGAACTGGAATAGGAAATGCACTGTTTCAATGGCTGAATTGAAGTAGGGCCTTGTAAAGGGTAGACATCAAAGAGGTGGGATTTAAAATTAAAATTTAATTTTATGAGGTTGAGATTGAGTGAGAGAGAAATCCAGAACTTTAGCAGACAAAATGAGTTTCTTGTTTATGGTGTTCTATAGTTGTAGAGGGCTCAGTCAGTGGCGATGACCGGGAAATTGGACCCTTTGGACGCTGGATTTTGTTGCTGATTATTATAAGAAAAAACTAGATCAGGAAATGATGAATGAAAATTATAATCATAATGTGTGGCTTTAAGATTTTGTGATAATAACACGTGGAGAAATAAAAGTCATTTTGCAATTTTAATTTATTATCACGGGAATTGGGTTTATTTGGACGGTCCAGTACCAGTATCCGCAAATGAATTGGGAAAATATTGTTTATTCTAATTTTTTTTTTCTTCACAATGCTCCAGACTTACACCTGATTTAATTAATTTTAGATTAGTCCAACACATAATATGAGAATATATTTCAACGAAAATTTGAATCTGCAATTTTCACTTTATAGAGACTAATTATTTTCACTATGTGATGTTGCGTGAAAATGATCAAGGGTATCTTCGAGAAGACCTCCTCCTATCTTTTGATCATTTTCCTCTCTCGTTCTGAAGTCACGGGACGAACCTTGAGGAAACTATTCAACTAGTCTTCACACTTCTGGCAACTTGTCCTCCAAATGAAAATGAGGGTAGTATGCCCGCATGGGCAGCTCAACTGGTCTTAGAGGTGGAATTTGGAACAAGAAAATGAGGGTAGTATTTATAGGTGAAAGTGAGGAGGTGAAGAGTCACATATTAAATGGGGGAGATGAGAAGTCCACCATCAATTAGCTGGAGAGGAAAAGTCTCCCACTAAGCCCAAAATTAACTAGGGGTAGGATGGTCATTTTAATGAACGTCATAAATGTAATTCTTGTTTAAGTATTTTAATAATCAGAAATTTGGTAATTACTAAAATCCCTTTATGATTTATATATCCACATCATAAGCCCCCCAATTCCATATGTAAATATCAAAGAATATTTACTTGTGGAATTTAAGTAATAATAATACTTAATAGAACATCATTTCATGTAAAAATGATGTGACTTTATTATAGGATAATTTTTTTTTTCTCAAGAGCGAATCCTTTCATGAGTTAACTTTTCAAATAGATTCTTCAGCTTATAGTTTTCAAAACAACAACATGATATTTTCCTTTAGAAGTTGTTGGGCCGAGACATTCTTGTCTTGACAGTAGTTTGGTTGAAGCATTCTTGCCTCGACAGGAGTTCTGCCGAGGCGATAGTTCTGCCGAGGCACTCTTGCCTTGGCAGGAGTTCTGCCGAGGCATTTCTGTTTTGGCAGGAGTTCTGCTGAAGGATTCTTGCCTCAGCAAGAGTTCTGCCGAGGCATTTTTGTCTCTACAGGAGTTCTGCCGAGGCGTTCTTACCTCGGCAGGAGTTCTGCTGAGGAGTTTTTGTCTGGGCAGAAGTTCTGTCGAAGCGTTCTTGCCTCGACAGTAGTTCGACCGAGGCTTTCTTGCCAAGGCTCGACAAAATATTTCTCGAATAAGTACTTGGATTTCGGGAATGAGTTTTTCTATATGTACCTTGGTTTTTATTTTTGTTTTGATTATTTTCTTTGATGTATGGTTAGTAACTTGTGATTGATCTCAGTTGCTTTTGGACTTGAGATATTTCACCTTCATATGTGTATATCATTGCATTTCCATTAGAGTTGTTTGTACAACATCTTGTCTTTGTAGAAGAATTATTATGCCTTCGAAATGAAAGAGTTTTTGTTTATTCCTTTTAAGAGGTGTTACACTTTTGGAGAGTTTCTTTTTGACCCCTTTTAGAGGTGTAACACTTTTGGAGAGTTTCTTTTTGTCTTCGCTATGAAAGCATTTTTGTTTGACCTCTTTTAGAGGTGTGATGCTCCTTTGAAGAGTTGTTTATTTCACCTTCGGTATGAAGGTGTTTCTTCATTCTGACCCCCTTTTAGAGGTGTAATGCTCTTCTATTGAGACTTATTTAATCTGACCCCTTTTAGAGGTGTAATGCTCTTTTATCGAGACTTCTTTAATCTGACCCCTTCTAGAGGTGTAATGCTCTTTATTGAGACTTTTTTAATTTGACCCCCTTTCAGAGATGTAATGCCCTTTTATTGAGACTTTTTTAATCTGACCCCTTTTAGAGGTGTGATGCCCTTTTATTGGGACTTTTTTTAATCTGACCCCTTTTTAGAGGTGTGATGCCCTTTTATTGGGACTTTTTTAGTCTGACCCCTTTTAGAGGTGTGATGCCCTTTTATTGGGACTTTTTTAATCTGACCCCTTTTTAGAGGTGTGATGCCCTTTTATTGGGACTTTTTTAATCTGATCCCTTTTAGAGGTGTAATGCCCTTTTATTGGGACTTTTTTAATCTGACCCCTTTTTAGAGGTGTAATGCTCTTTTATTGGGACTTTTTTAATCTGACCCCTTTTTAGAGGTGTAATGCCCTTTTATTGGGACTTTTTTTAATCTGACCCCTTTTTGGAGGTGTAGTTCTTCTCTTTTGATATATCAAATATTGAAAATCTGACTATTTTTTATTTTTCTTCAAAGGGGCAGACAAAATCGGGTACATTCTTGTGTGAATAAATAGGATCCGCCAGCATATCTCATTAAACTTTCATTGATCGGTACATGGTAATGACAACTTTTATAGTTGAATCTTAGCAATTATGTAGCATAATAATTTTCTTTTCACTACCTCCACCTGTAGATCCTCTGATTTTCTTTTCTTGACCTTCTCTTTCTGATAATTGTATCTTCACTTATTAATTGATTCACGTCAATAGGATTTGATTGAGATCTACCAAAATTCTCTAGGATATTGGTATGATGTTCTTGAGATATTATATGTTCCAACATCACTTCTTCGACTTTGTTCGTTGTGGAAAATTTCATCTTCATATAGTATGTGGAGATAGAGCCTTGAAAATGTTTAAAGCTGGGTCTTCACAATATCATGTTATAAGCGAAGGGTGCCTTAACCACCAAGAATTTCACAATTCTTGTAGCCTTTCTCGGACAGTTTTCCCAATGAGGTGGACAACACGACTTCTCCTAATGCTCCTAGTGTTTTTCCTGCGAATCCTGATTGTGCATTGTTAACTTTGTTGAATTCGGCAGTGTCAATATTCAGCTGCTTGAATGCATTGTAAAAGATTATCTACTGAGCTTCCGGTATCAATCAATATTTCCTTCACACAATAATTTGCAAGAATAGCAGAGATCACGAGGGCGTCATCAGGGTAGGTAATTGCCCGTTTGCTGAATCTTTATCATTAAATGTGATAGAATCGATGTTCTTCTCAGCTTGTTGAATCTGCTGCTCCGCTTATAGTGGGAGCTCTGGAAATGGTTTTCCTGAACTCAACAAAGCTTTTCTAGCACTTGCTGAATCTCCTTCAGCTGTTCCTCTATATATCACGTTGATAATGCCTGCTCCGAGCAAACTGTCATCATGTCTTCCTTGCACCGAAACAATCTTGATGAACTTCTTTGGTCTTGCTAAGAGTGTTGAAGAGTCGTTGGGGGTTTTCCTGCCAAAGACCCCTTCAGGCATTCATCTAGCAGTGTTTGCTGGAGTATACTTGTGAGGAGCTCTGGATCTACTTGAGGTACTTCCAGAACTGCATTAGTAAAGTGTTGTATATATTCTATTAGTGGTTCTTCTGATCTTTCCGTCACGATGAACAAATGCATTGTGGTTTTTTGTGTCTTCATGTTCATGGAGAATTGATGAAGGAAGCATTTACTCATTTGCTCAAAGTTAGTAATTGCGCGAGTAGCTGGTTAAACCATGTGAGGGCAATTTTCGCTAAAGTTGTGCGAAAATTTTTGTAGGTGGCTACATCGCTCATTGCATATATATCCGTCTTGGCCTCAAATTTATCTGGATGTTCATGGGATCTCCCATTCCATCGCACTTTGTGAAGCTTGGGACCCTGAACCCTTGTGGTAAGGTTTCTGAAAGCACTGTTGGTGCAAATTGACTTCTTCTCATTAGGATTATGGTTGCATATGGTTCTCCTACTTCTCTTACTGGATCTTTACTATTAACTTCTTCATCATTCCAAGGTTGCCCTGGACTTTGTTTTTCCCTCGGTCTTTGTTCTTCTCTCGCTGCTGCTCATAATGTCCAGTGAGGGAACATGGGTGAAGCATGCACTTGTTGCTGCTCCCACATATTGTGCGACTGCTCGTGTGGCTATCGTTGCTGCCCTTACATCCATCATCTCTTGAGTCCTTTGAATTGTGGGTGCTATGGATGGCGCCTCAGGTGTTGCTTCAAAGTTTGGTGCTTGCGCACCAGACACCTCTTCAATTTTTGACGCATCAGGCGATGTTTTATTTTTCTGCGCCTCAGGCGCTGCTTCAACTTTTGGCATCAGACCCTACCTCAATTTTTGTCACACCAGACACTGTTTCAATTTTTTATGCCTCAGACGCTGCTTCAGCTTTTGGCGCATCATGCGCTACTTATTTTTTTCGCCACCTCAGGCACTGCTTCTTCTTTTGGCGTATTAGGCACTGCTTAATTTTTCGACACCTGAGGCGCTGCTTCAGTTTTTTACACAACAGATGCTGCTTAATTTTTTGGCTCCTCGGGCGCTGTTTCAACTTTTGAAACATCAGGGGCTGATTTAATTTTTGACGCCTCAGGAGCTGCTTCAGTTTTTAGCGCATCAAGCACTGCTTCAATTTTTGACACATCAGGTGTTGCTTCAGGATCAGGCATCTGAGTTTTTGCGCCTCCTTCTACAGTCGAATTGCTTGATGCGCCTCCTCCAGTTGGATTGCCTTGTGCACCTTCTCCAGCTGGATTGACTTTTGTGCCTCCTCCAGTTGGATTGCTCATTGTGCCTTCTCTAGCTATATTTATGTTTGTGCTTCCTCCAGTTGGATTTCTCATTGCACCTTCTCTAAATTTGACTTCATCTCCCCTCTTGAAAGAAAAATCTTTGTTCTTCTCTGGTTGCTGCTTCTGATTCCCTGTGATGGAATACGGGTGAAATGCGCGTCCGTCGTTGTTCAGCCACACTGTGCGACTGCTCGTGCGGCAACTGTTGTTGCCATTGCATCGAGCCTCTCCTGAGTCATTTGAATTGTGGGTGCTACAGGTGCCGCATCAGGGGCTGCTTCTGGGATATAGGCTGGATCTGGTGTGCCTTCCACCACGTCTTCACCTCCTTCAGGTGGTCCCTCGGGTTCTTCCATCCATCGTGTTGGTCCCAAGTGGTCAGAAGAGGTTTAGAGGGGGGGGGGTGAATAAACCTCTTTAAAAATTTTCTTCAAATTTAACTTTAAAACTTTCACTCTAACTGAACAGACTAAGCTGATCAGATTAGTTAGTTACAATTCTGTTCGCGAACAAATCTTTGAACAGCCTTGTTGACCACTCGTCTGATTGTTACTTAGCTGATTTTGCTAAAATCAGTTTTAATACTTAGAGTACTTGCAGCGGATTTTCAAAGTGTTTTTCACAAGTAATCCTAGTAGTTTGAAAAATGTTTCCCCAGTTTTATAAACTCCTTTAAATTCTTTTTCAAACAGTTAAGTTAATGTGTTTTATGCAGACTGAAAATATGCAAGTAAAAACAAATAAAAACACAAACAATTTTTATAGTGGTTATATGGATTTGAATATCCTTTAGTCCACTCTTCCAAGTCACAAAGATCTTGGGTTATACTAAAAACACACAGTAATCAGTATACTCTGCTTACGCCTTACAACAAATGAACAGGCCGTAAGTTCGCAGTAAGAAATCACAAAGAGATCCTACTTCTCTGAAGTAATATCACTCACAAAGATGGATATCTACTTCTCACAACACTCAATGTTTACAAAATCACTCAGAAGATGTATTTAGCTTGATTCTTCAACTCTGCTTTCGTCAACAAATGACTCTTGAGACTTAGAGAATTTTGCTTCGAAAATTTCTCAGAGATTGTGTTGTTTTTTTCTTCTTCGTCTCTTCCAGCTATTTATACTTGAGGATTGAAAAGTGTCCGTTGAAGAGAGACAAGATTCAAATTCCTCGAGTACTGGTCCTTAAAATCCGCGAACGGCTCTTTTGCAGTCTGTCCGTACTGTGAACAGTACTATTCTGCAGGCAGCATTAAATGCACCCAGCTGATGCGAAGCATTTCTTCAATCATTTGTCTTTAATAACCTTGTACTTCAGCATTTATTACTCCAAGGGGCATTTATTACCGTTGGGAACACTTCATGATCTTCTTCACTTTGCTGATGAAAGTACGCGTCTGATGGCGAACAAGGCTGATCTCAAACTTGAACAAATCTGATTTGAGTCGGCTGATCTTCACCAGTCTGATAAATTTTCTTCAGCAGATCAGAAGTCTTGGACCTTGAAACTTTGACTCTTCTGATGTCTTCTTTACTTAGTCAAAATTCCTTGATAAGTTTATCAGCTAAGTTACTCCATACTTAGCCAAATATGAAGTTTTGGAATGCATCAAAACCTCCCTTATCAAACTTCTTTTAGAGCCTTCATCTTCATCCTTATCCAACAATTTCCCCCTTTTTGATGATGACAAAACTTCAGCTAAGTACCTGTTGCATATCTAAGCTAAAGAATGTAATCCTCAAAAATTTTCTGAGATAGAAAATAGTATGTTGGAATGAACTTGACATTTTATAAATATGATAAGATTGTTACAAGTACAAGTTCTTCAGATGAGATGTCTGAAAGATAGATAAAGGAAAACTGATTACAAGATTTTATCAAATTTAACTATCAGCTTCTTCATCTGATCCTTCAAGCTCTTCTACATACTCATAAGAAGACTCATCGTCGTCTTCTTCTTCTTCATCATCTTCATCATCTAGGTCCATGTTTGCTTTGGCAGCTTCCATTTTCTCTTTAAGTTTTTGTTCCTTCAAAGCTTCCATGGCCTTCCTGGCTGATTCTGTATTTTTGTACTTAGTCAAAGGCTCTGATTGATCAGCAGCAGAGTCTTTGGATTCAGCCATTACTTCATCAGTTTTGGCTTTTTCCTTGGTCTCTTCTTCAGACTTGTCTTCGCCTTGTTCCTTTCCAAGATTTTCTTCAGCAGGTTTGGTCAGTTCAGTAGCTTTATCAGTCTTGTTGGCTTCAGTAGAGGTTTCCTTGGTTGATTCATCCCTTTTCTCTTCCCCCTTTTTGTCATCATCAGACTGGATGACTTCTTCAGGTTTAGCAGTAGGGTTGAGTGCAACTGTTGGAATCTTCATTTCAGCACATAAAGTCTTCAAATTCTGATTCACTACATCGTGACTTGCTGTAAGATGATGAATAGTTGTGCTGATGTCGTCAGTCTTGTCATTGAAGTAGTCAATGTTCAGGTTTGTAGTTGCAATTTCATTTTGGACTGCTTGTACAACAGTTGATACTTCATGCAACATCCCTAAATTGATTTCCTTCTCCTCTTCACTGACTTTGATGAAGGTTGCAGTCAGATCAGCGATCTTGTGTTCAGCTCTTTTAAGTGCAGCATGAAGATGATTAACATCACTCTTCACATCCTCCACATTTATGTTCATTTCATTCAAGCTGTTCACTAACTGCAAGGAATGATCTTGGGGAATAGGAATACTTGTGATTTCAGTCTTGATGATCTTTTCAGTAGACTGTTACACAGTTTCCAGCTGAAGTTTATTTGACTCTGTCAATTCTGCTTTAAGCTCAGTCTTCAGCTCCTCCTTGACCTTCATCAGCTGCTGTTGATGCTTCTCTTCCAGTTCCTTCATAGAGTGTTCAATCAACATCTGGAAAGCTTCCATCAGTGATGAGTGTTCATCACCTGATGAAGCAGAAGCAGCAGCTTCATCCTTTTCTTCAATCTCCTGGTGGACAGGAATATCTTCCATTTTTACGTCCTGATGATCTTCAGCATCCTTAGCATTCCACTCAATGGCTAAGGGTTCTTCAGCAGCCTTTTCAGCAGACTTGTCTTCAGTCTGATCACCAGACTTATCAGCAGTCTGATCAGCAGGCTTGTCTTCAACCTGATCAGCAGACTTGACTTCAGGCTTGTCCGCAGCTTTGTGTTCATCAGTAACGTCATCATAGAACAGATTAGTTATGGTGCCATCATCATTGAAGCAGGTCGTCTGACGAATTTGCCTCACAATGATCCAGGGGTTGACAAAGGCATTGTTACCCTCAGGCACTTCATAAAAATCTTTCATTTCCCTTCCAAAAATAACATGTTGAATACTTGGCAGTTGTGGGAGTTCACTTGAATGCCCTTGCTGATATCTGGACTTTTCTGCCCACTTATTCAGAGCAGTGATAACAGCAATCTTCACAGCCCTTTCTTCAACATCATCAGTCTTCTTTCTTTTCTCAGGTAAGGTACTCTGAATCAGTTTGGCTTCCTCAAGGGCAAGTTCCCTGGCATAGTGATGCATAGCATCCCTAACATAATGAGGATCCAAAGCTTTTTGGATAGAATCTGTCTTTAGCCACTGTAGTACCCATTCTTCTTCAGCAACTAATTCCTTCAGATTCTGAAGTTCAATGATGGACCTGTTCAGCCTATTGTCTCTCCATCTGATATATCTAGGCTTCTCTTGAGTGAACATGGTCTTCAGCATTAACTTCTGATTGTAGTAGGCTAAGGACTTCTCAAACTTCTGGAAAAGCTCTTTGTTGTTGTGTATGATCTTGAAAGCTTTCTTTACTTCAAACTTTTCCTTCGGTTTTTCTGCAGCAGCAGGCATCTTTGGTTTAGGAGGTTCTTCTTCTCCTTCAGCCTTGGCAGGCTCATTTATCTTGATACCACCTCCATGGATAGGACCATAGGCATCAATTTTGCTCTTCTCAATAACCATTGCTAGTTCAGCAGCCTCTGCAGCTTGTCTTTCAGCTTCAGACATCTTTCTCCTTGCCTCATCCTTAGCAGCTTGAGCCTTGCTTAGCTCTAGTGCCTTCTTCTCCTCCTCTTCATCTTGCTTCCTCTGTTCAGCTTCCTCTCTTGCTCTCTTATCAGCTTTGGAAATTTTCTTCTTTTTCCTCAGCACTATCTTTATTTTACCTTTATCAACTGGAGCAGGGGCTGGTCCAGCAGATGAGATGGGAGCAGCAGCTATAGGATGTATGATTTGAACATCTGGATCTTCTTGAGGTTGAGCAACCTCAGCTGTTGGGGTACTTTGAGTCATCTGTTGCGCATCAGCTTTGTCAGCAACAGTTGTTCCAACAGTGTCAAGGGGACTTTCAGCAGACTCAGGACTTGATCTCACCAAATCCACCAATTCAGTGTCTTTTTCTATAAAAGTCATCTGCTTCCTTGCTGACTTCTTTGATAGACCCTGAATAGGTCTTGAAGCAGCAGTATCCCTTATTTGGCTCCTTGTCCTGTGAGAGATATTCTCAGCAGGTTTTTCAGCTGATGGAGTTCTTGATGGTGATGCAGGGGATCCAGTCCTTACATCAGCAATTATATTTTCAATAACTTTAGTGGCTTCAACAGCAGAAGTCACTTTCTCCATCTTCTTTGAAACATTTTCCTTAGGCTTATCAGCAACCTTCTTCTTTCTTGTCTCAACAGCCTTGTCAGCTGTTTTGACCAACCTCCGTTGCCTCTTGGCAGGAACCTCTTTTGGTCCCTCATCCTCATCTTCTTCAGGCTCATCAGCCTTCCTCTTCTGAACAGCCAGGTATTTGTTCATGGCCTTGGACTTGTGAATTTCCTTGCCATTCTTCATAGGACATCCCAGTTTGAACAGTAGGTAGCTGAGCGTGATCCTGTGGTTGGTGTGAGGACCTTTTCCTTTATTGTCATCAAGGAAATCAGCCAAGATGTACCAGATAATTATGGACCAATTGACTTCTAGCCCATAGTAGATGGCAGTCATGATGCTGAACCTCTTCATGGTAACAGCATCCAGTGAGAAAGTTCAGTTTTCAATCAGCTTAGACACTATATCAGCCATCCGCTGATATTCATCTCTCAGTTGTCTCTTCCTTATGTTGCCAGTCAACATTTCTCCTTCTTTGGCGCAGATCGCCCAGAAATCTTGGTGTTTGGCTTCAGTCAACACTATGACATCGTGTCGTCCTTTGTTTGGAAGACCAAACGTCTCGTGAAGAACAGCTGGGGTAATAGTGATAGATTTTTCTCCCACTGTAGCCTTTATCTCCAGTGCGTTGTAGTCAGCCTTCGCGGTATTGTAGTATTCCATCACTTGATCAGTCCAGATCACTCCCTCGTTGTATTCCATGAAATTTACCAAGTTTGCAGATTTGAACTTTTCCAGAAGTTCCTTCATCAGATTTGTGCCAGATTGGTAATAGGAATCATACACAAGGTACATACCTTCAGCAACCATTTTCGATCTGTAGAAGTTAGAGAGAAAAACGAAGAGATTTTGCAGAAAACTTTCTTAAAATTCTCACAAGTACTTTTGAATGTTTAGGGTGCGTAAAGAACTACACGGCTGATCAGATAGGGATTTATAGAGTGAGGGTATCTTGGATTCCGTGATACCAGCCAACCGTTAGATCCGTTTCTTGTCAGTACTGATCGTGCGGCGTCAGTTACGACCTTTCAAATTCAAAAGATATTTAATGAGGAGCGGGAAAATGCACCGCCCTTCTGTCACTTGTAAAAGCGTGTTTTGAAGTAAAACGTTTTTAAAATATTCAGCTTTTACGTAAGCGATCAGATGAGTAACATAAATACTTATCTGATGGACTAGTGTCCTGATGACACAGTTGTTATCAGAGAATGCCAATAGCTGATAACCTTCCTCAGCTGTTTGTCAATCCAGCTAGATAGAGAATCTTCAATCTTCAAGATTTTAATCTTCTGTTGAAACCATAACTTCAACTAACTGTCATTAACAGATTTCATCCTTTAATCAGAAGTACCGCTAGTCTTACACGTTCCCCCTGACTTTAAGAATTCATAAGTTAACTAGTCTGTTGAAAGTTAATCCTTGAAGATAAGTATGATGTGTAAGCTGTTGAACTCTAGTCTTCTGATGAGTTCCCCCTCAGCTTATGCATCCAATTTTAATAAACCCAGTTCAGCTCTTAGAGTTGAAAACCTTGTCTCACTTAGAGGTTTTGTGAAGATGTCAGCAATCTGATTTTCAGTAAACACATATTCTATCATGACATTTCCTTTCTCCACGTGATCTCTAATAAAATGATGTTTGATCTCAATATGTTTAGTCCTTGAATGACTTGTATTATTCTGAGTGAGACTGATTGCACTTGTATTGTCACAGTAGATTGGTATTCCACTGATTTTGATATTGTAGTCTTCAAGTTGATGTTTCAACCATAAGATTTGTGCACAGCAAGCTCCAGCAGCTATATACTCAGCTTCAGCAGTAGATATAGAAACTGAAGTTTGTTTCTTACTCATCCATGAGATCAGACGACTGCCTAAGAACTGACAGGCACCTGTTGTGCTTTTTCTGTCAATCTTGCAGCCTGCAAGGTCAGAATCTGAATATCCAATAAGCTCAAATCCAGACTCTCTAGGGTACCATAATCCCAATTCTTGAGTGCTCTTAATATATTTCAATATTCTCTTGGCAGCTAAGAGATGAGATTCTTTGGGGTTTGATTGAAATCTTGCACAGACCCAAACAGAGTACATGATATCAGGTCTGCTGGCTGTTAGATATAACAGTGACCCAATAATGCCTCTGTATTTGGTTATGTCTACTGATTTGCCATCTTCATCTTTATCCAAACGAAGACTTGTAGACATTGGAATTGTAGTAGTAGAGCTAGTTTCCATACCAAATTTCTTGAACAGATCATTTGTGTATTTTGCTTGGCTGATGAAAATTCCATCAGGCAACTGTCTAACTTGCAAACCAAGAAAATAGTTAAGTTCTCCCATCATGCTCATTTCAAATTTGTTCTGCATCAGCTTTGAGAACTTATCACACATCTGTTGATTAGTTGAACCAAAAATGATATCGTCCACATAAATTTGCACAAGCAAAATATGTTCTTCCCATTCAATAGTGAACAGGGTCTTGTCAACTTTACCTTTGCGAAATCCTTTAATTAAAAGAAAGTCAGATAAAGTATCATACCATGCTTTTGGAGCCTGTTTCAGTCCATAAAGAGCTTTCTTCAGACGATATACTTTATCCTCTTCTTGATATACTTCAAATCCAGTAGGTTGTTCAACATAAACTTCTTCTTGCAATTCTCCATTGAGAAAAGCTGATTTCACATCCATCTGATAGACTGTGAAATTCTTGTGAGCAGCATAGGCAAGAAAGAGTCTGATTGCCTCTAGTCTTGCTACTGGTGCAAATGTTTCATCAAAGTCAATGCCTTCTTCTTGGCAGTAACCCTTGGCCACTAGTCTTGCTTTGTTTCTGGTGACTTCACCATCTTCATTCATTTTATTTCTGAATACCCACTTAGTGCCAATGACTCTTTGATGACTTGGTCTAGGAACTAAGTACCAGACTTCATTCCTTTCAAATTGATTTAGCTCCTCCTGCATAGCTTCAATCCAGTTGGAGTCACTGAGAGATTCTTCAATTTGTTTAGGCTCAATTTGAGATAGAAAACTAGCAAACATAGCATCTTGTGCAGCAGCTCTTCTTGTTTTCACTCTATCTAATGGATCACCAATCACTAACTCTGGTGGGTGATTTCTGAGCCATCTGAGATCAGGTTGCAAATCATAATGTTGTCCTTTGTCTTGATCTTGCAACACTACTGTTGGAGATCCAGTAGTAGTCTGTTGAACATTTGCAGTCTGTTGAACAGTCTCTGGTCTGTCAGCTGTTTGCAACTCGTCTGTTAGACAATCAGCACTGTGATTTTGAACAGCACTTGAGTTATCAGCTGGGTTGAGATCAGGTAGTATGATGGGAACATATTCTTCATTCTTTCCAACATTCATCTTCTGTAAATCAGTAGATAGATTTTGATTAACATTTTGATTCTTTTCAGAAGATTGACTTGGCTCATCAAATACTACATGAATGGATTCTTCTATTAGTAATGTTCTTTTATTGAAAACTCTATAGGCTTTACTAACAGTTGAGTATCCTACAAAGACAGCTTCATCAGCCTTTTCTGCAAATGCAGTAAGGTGATTTTTACCATTATTTAAAACATAGCATTTACAACCAAATATCTTAAAGTAATGAATGTTTGGCTTCCTGTTGTTCCAAACTTCATATGGAGTCTTGTTTTGGTGCTTGTTGATCATGCATCTATTTTGGGTAAAACATGCTGTATTTG
>CM064884.1:56923148-57048149 GCA_003313485.2 Penstemon barbatus | reverse complement strand
CCACTGATTTTGATATTGTAGTCTTCAGTTGATGTTTCAACCATAAGATTTGTGCACAGCAAGCTCCAGCAGCTATATACTCAGCTTCAGCAGTAGATATAGAAACTGAAGTCTGTTTCTTACTCATCCATGAGATCAGACGACTACCTAAGAACTGACAGGCACCTGTTGTGCTTTTTCTGTCAATCTTGCAGCCTGCAAGGTCAGAATCTGAATATCCAATAAGCTCAAATCCAGACTCTCTAGGGTACCATAATCCCAATTCTTGAGTGCCCTTAATATATTTCAATATTCTCTTGGCAGCTAAGAGATGAGATTCTTTGGGGTTTGATTGGAATCTTGCACAGACCCCAACAGAGTACATGATATCAGGTCTGCTGGCTGTTAGATATAACAGTGACCCAATAATGCCTCTGTATTTGGTTATGTCTACTGATTTGCCATCTTCATCTTTATCCAAACGAAGACTTGTAGACATTGGAATTGTAGCAGTAGAGCTAGTTTCCATACCAAATTTCTTGAACAGATCATTTGTGTATTTTGCTTGGCTGATGAAAATTCCATCAGGCAACTGTCTAACTTGCAAACCAAGAAAATAGTTAAGTTCTCCCATCATGCTCATTTCAAATTTGTTCTGCATCAGCTTTGAGAACTTATCACACATCTGTTGATTAGTTGAACCAAAAATGATATCGTCCACATAAATTTGCACAAGCAAAATATGTTCTTCCCATTCAATAGTGAACAGGGTCTTGTCAACTTTACCTTTGCGAAATCCTTTAATTAAAAGAAAGTCAGATAAAGTATCATACCATGCTTTTGGAGCCTGTTTCAGTCCATAAAGAGCTTTCTTCAGACGATATACTTTATCCTCTTCTTGATATACTTCAAATCCAGTAGGTTGTTCAACATAAACTTCTTCTTGCAATTCTCCATTGAGAAAAGCTGATTTCACATCCATCTGATAGACTGTGAAATTCTTGTGAGCAGCATAGGCAAGAAAGAGTCTGATTGCCTCTAGTCTTGCTACTGGTGCAAATGTTTCATCAAAGTCAATGCCTTCTTCTTGGCAGTAACCCTTGGCCACTAGTCTTGCTTTGTTTCTGGTGACTTCACCATCTTCATTCATTTTATTTCTGAATACCCACTTAGTGCCAATGACTCTTTGATGACTTGGTCTAGGAACTAAGTACCAGACTTCATTCCTTTCAAATTGATTTAGCTCCTCCTGCATAGCTTCAATCCAGTTGGAGTCACTGAGAGATTCTTCAATTTGTTTAGGCTCAATTTGAGATAGAAAACTAGCAAACATAGCATCTTGTGCAGCAGCTCTTCTTGTTTTCACTCTATCTAATGGATCACCAATCACTAACTCTGGTGGGTGATTTCTGAGCCATCTGAGATCAGGTTGCAAATCATAATGTTGTCCTTTGTCTTGATCTTGCAACACTACTGTTGGAGATCCAGTAGTAGTCTGTTGAACATTTGCAGTCTGTTGAACAGTCTCTGGTCTGTCAGCTGTTTGCAACTCGTCTGTTAGACAATCAGCACTGTGATTTTGAACAGCACTTGAGTTATCAGCTGGGTTGAGATCAGGTAGTATGATGGGAACATATTCTTCATTCTTTCCAACATTCATCTTCTGTAAATCAGTAGATAGATTTTGATTAACATTTTGATTCTTTTCAGAAGATTGACTTGGCTCATCAAATACTACATGAATGGATTCTTCTATTAGTAATGTTCTTTTATTGAAAACTCTATAGGCTTTACTAACAGTTGAGTATCCTACAAAGACAGCTTCATCAGCCTTTTCTGCAAATGCAGTAAGGTGATTTTTACCATTATTTAAAACATAGCATTTACAACCAAATATCTTAAAGTAATGAATGTTTGGCTTCCTGTTGTTCCAAACTTCATATGGAGTCTTGTTTTGGTGCTTGTTGATCATGCATCTATTTTGGGTAAAACATGCTGTATTTGTTGCTTCTGCCCAAAATCTTTGAGGCAGCTTTGCTTCAGCTATCATGGTCCTGACAGCTTCTTTTAGTGTTCTGTTTCTCCTTTCAGCAACACCATTCTGTTGAGGGGTTCTAGCAGATGAGTACTCATGATGTATTCCTTTGATGTTACAATACTCTTCAACAGTGGAGTTTGTAAACTCTGTCCCTCTATCTGATCTGATCTTCAATATTTTGATACTCTTCTCATTCTGGATCAGTTCCATCAGATTGGTAAGATGTTCCTTGGTTTCACTTTTCTTCTTCATGAAAATCACCCAAGTATATCTTGAATAATCATCCACAACAGCTAGGCAGTATTTCTTTCCACCATTGCTGACTGGATCAATGGGTCCAAATAAGTCCATATGTAGTAGCTCCAATATCCTTCCAGAAGATTGATGCTTCTTGCTTTTGAACGATGACTTGATTTGTTTACCCTTCTGACAGGCGTCACAGAGCTTATCTTTGCTCATGACTGTTTTAGGAATCCCTTCTACCAAATCATTCTTGATTAATCTGTTGATGGTCTTGAAGTTTAAATGATTCATTCTCTTGTGCCATAGCCAACTAACTTCACTTGGTGCGGATGCAACCAAACAGACACTTGAATTCTTGTCAGCAGAATTCCAGTCGACTATGTAGATATTTCCTTGTCTTCTTCCAGATAAAATTACCTTCTTCGTACCAATCTGTTCAACGTAGCACTTATCTGTTGAGAAAATGACTGAATATCCCTTGTCACAAAATTGACTTATGCTCAGCAGGTTGTACTTTAGGCCTTTAACATATGAGACGTCAGATATCTCTATGTTTCCTTTGATAACTCTTCCTTTAGCTACAATCTTGCCTTCTTTGCTGTCTCCAAATGTAACACTTGGACCATCCACAGCAACTGCATCAGTCAGCTCATGAATGTTTCCACACATGTGTCTTGAACATCCACTGTCCAAGTACCAAATCTTCTCTACTTTACTCCTACTCCTAATCATATCCTACAAAACAAAAATAAAATTGTTTTAGGTACCCTTATTGAGAGGGTCCTGAAGGATTAGTTCCACCCTTGACAACCCAATATGTTGAAGTCTTAGGCTTCTTAGGTTTCTGAGTTTTGACAGGAGCATGAACAGTTTTATTTTCATCATAGTTATCAGATAAGTCATGTTGATGATCAGTATGATAAGGAAAATGTTCATAAGCAGGGTAAGGTGCATGATAAGCAGGATATGCATGCATTGGATGAGCAGGGTAAGGTGCATAGTAACTAGGAAACTGAGGTGCATGATACATAGGATGATATGCAGCAGGTTGCACATAATATGACTCATTTCCATACCAAGCATTTTGATTTTTCTTATTCTTATGCTTCTTTGGTTTACTTACAGCTTGCTCATTAACAGACGAGTTAGTTTTCTTGCTAGTCTGATTAGTCTTAACCTTATCAGAAGACTTCCTAGGACTCTTCTGTTTGGGTTTACTAGTCTGTTTTTCTACACTAGGCTCTTTGCTCTTTTTAGCCTTAGGAGATTTCTTCTCCTTTACCACTTTCTCAGATGAGGTAGGTTTAGAAGTTTGAACATACAGAATGACCTTACTATTGTCAGCATAAATGAATTTTTCAGTATGGTTCAATTCTAGTTTATCCTTTTCTAAAGGTGTCTCCTGTTTACTAGATGTAGGCATGGATGCAACAGTTGACTTATCATGAGACTCAATAATTTTCTCAAGTTCCATGATTTTTCCTTTATAGACCTCACATTCAGCTTTCAGAGATTCATGCTCTTGCTCAAGCTGTTTATACTCAGCTGATTCTTTAGGCTTTTCAGCTTTAAGTTTCAGTGAGTTATTTTGCTCTTTTAGCAAGCTCATCTCTTCCTTAAGCTTAACAAATTCTCCAGCAATAGTAGTATTATTTAACATCATTTGCTCTAGAGAATCAAATAGTTCATTATTTGGAGGAGTTACCTCATCCTCGGAGTCATCAGATTCCTTAGCCATCAGGCAGAGGAGAGCAGGTTTCTCTTCATCAGAAGATTCTTCATCAGACGTGTCTGAATCTGAATCAGATAAGTGGACAGCAGCAAGCTTTTCTGCTTCAGCTACCATTGCTTTCCCTCTTTGATGCTTTCTTTCTTTTCTGATTATCTTCTCTTCTTCAGTGTATTTCTCTGCTTTTGGATATGGACAATCTCTGATGAAATGTCCCAATTTCCTGCAGTTATAACACATTAGTTTTGCTTTATAATCATCTTTCTCTTGAGAAGAAGAGTTAGGTTTAGAAGTAGAAGCAGCATGATTGTATTTGTTTTTCATCTTTCTCTTATAGAACTTCTTGAAGTTGTTCATCAATAATGCTACATCTCCAGCAGTGTACTCCTTCTCGTTGAGTAGAGATGCTTCATCAGATGAGTCCACATCTTTGCTTTTGTGAGCTGGTCTTCTTGGATTTTCAGTAGCAACAAGTGCAGCTGTGGGACTTGAAGTTGAGGTTTCTTCAACACCCATTCTAGGCAGTTTATACTCATACGCCTTGAGTACGGAGAACAGCTCTGTAAGAGAGATTTTTCCCAAATCTCTTGATTCTTCCATAGCTGTCACCTTCATGTTGAACTTAGGGGGCAGGGCCTTCAGAACTCTGACAGTGATCTCCTTGTCAGTAAAGGTCTTTCCCAGCTTTAGGACTTCATTCAATGTTCTGGTAAACCTGGTATCCATCTGATCAATGGTCTCTCCAGATTTCATCTTGAAGTTGTCCAGCTTTTCCAAAGCAACACTGAGCTGATGCTCTTTGATGGCGTCGTTTCCTTCACTCATGTCACGAACCTTGTCCCACATCTCCTTTGCAGTTTTGCAATGTTTGACCTTGTCAAACCGATCATTATCCAGGGCTTTGGTCATGATGAAACGGCCAACTTTATCCAGGTTGAACAGCTTTATTTCTTCGGCTGTCATCTCTGTTAGATCTTTTTCCACCACCAGTTCAGCTTCATCAACTATAATGGTCTTGGTGAATTTGAATGGACCTTTAATGATACATGTGTACATGTTGTCATTATAGGCTGCTAGAAAGATTTCCATTCTAATCTTCCAGTCCTCAAAGGACATACCAGCAATGTGGGGAACATGACTGATACAATCCATTTTTCAAAAAGTTTTGATTTTTCAAAAAGATGCTCTTTTGAAAAAGTTTTGAAAACCTTTGAAAAACATTTGGATCAAGCTCGTTGATCAGGCAGCTGATTCTAATGAACCACCTGCTCTGATACCACTTGTTGGTCCCAAGTGGTCAGAAGAGGTTTAGAGGGGGGGGGGGGGGGTGAATAAACCTCTTTAAAAAATTTCTTCAAATTTAACTTTAAAACTTTCACTCTAACTGAACAGACTAAGCTGATCAGATTAGTTAGTTACAATTATGTTCGCGAACAAATCTTTGAACAGCCTTGTTGACCACTCGTCTGATTGTTACTTAGCTGATTTTGCTAAAATCAGTTTTAATACTTAGAGTACTTGCAGCGGATTTTCAAAGTGTTTTTCACAAGTAATCCTAGTAGTTTGAAAAATGTTTCCCCAGTTTTATAAACTCCTTTAAATTCTTTTTCAAACAGTTAAGTTAATGTGTTTTATGCAGACTGAAAATATGCAAGTAAAAACAAATAAAAACACAAACAATTTTTATAGTGGTTATATGGATTTGAATATCCTTTAGCCCACTCTTCCAAGTCACAAAGATCTTGGGTTATACTAAAAACACACAGTAATCAGTATACTCTGCTTACGCCTTACAACAAATGAACAGGCCGTAAGTTCGCAGTAAGAAATCACAAAGAGATCCTACTTCTCTGAAGTAATATCACTCACAAAGATGGATATCTACTTCTCACAACACTCAATGTTTACAAAATCACTCAGAAGATGTATTTAGCTTGATTCTTCAACTCTGCTTTCGTCAACAAATGACTCAGCTGATGAGTGAGCTGTTCTTGAGACTTAGAGAATTTTGCTTCGAAAATTTCTCAGAGATTGTGTTGCTTTTTTCTTCTTCGTCTCTTCCAGCTATTTATACTTGAGGATTGAAAAGTGTCCGTTGAAGAGAGACAAGATTCAAATTCCTCGAGTACTGGTCCTTAAAATCCGCGAACGGCTCTTTTGCAGTCTGTCCGTACTGTGAACAGTACTATTCTGCAGGCAGCATTAAATGCAGCATTAAATGCACCCAGCTGATGCGAAGCATTTCTTCAATCATTTGTCTTTAATAACCTTGTACTTCAGCATTTATTACTCCAAGGGGCATTTATTACCGTTGGGAACACTTCATGATCTTCTTCACTTTGCTGATGAAAGTACGCGTCTGATGGCGAACAAGGCTGATCTCAAACTTGAACAAATCTGATTTGAGTCGGCTGATCTTCACCAGTCTGATAACTTTTCTTCAGCAGATCAGAAGTCTTGGACCTTGAAACTTTGACTCTTCTGATGTCTTCTTTACTTAGTCAAAATTCCTTGATAAGTTTATCAGCTAAGTTACTCCATACTTAGCCAAATATGAAGTTTTGGAATGCATCAAAACCTCCCTTATCAAACTTCTTTTAGAGCCTTCATCTTCATCCTTATCCAACACATCGGTTTTCCTCATTCTCATCCGCCATCTCAACGTGCCTATCAGAAATTTCCCACAGACGGCGCCAAAAATGATGTTGCGTGAAAATGATCAAGGGTATCTTCGAGAAGACCTCCTCCTATCTTGATCGTTTTCCCCTCTCGTTCTGACGTCACAGGACGAACCTTGAGGAAACTATTCAACTAGTCTTCACACTTCTGGCAACTTGTCCTCCAAATGAAAATGAGGGTAGTATGCCCGCATGGGCAGCTCAACTGGTCTCAGAGGTGGAATTTGGAACAAGAAAATGAGGGTAGTATTTATAGGTGAAAGTGAGGAGGTGAAGAGTCACATATTAAATGGGGGAGATGAAAAGTCCACCATCAATTAGGTGGAGAGGAAAAGTCTCCCACTAAGCCCAAAATTAACTAGGGGTAGGATGGTCATTTTAATGAACGTCATAAATGTAATTCTTGTTTAAGTGTTTTAATAATCAGGAATTTGGTGTTTATTAATCATAAATGTAAATCTAAAATACCCTTATGATTTATATATCCACATCACTATGTAAATCACTTATTTGGTGTTTATTCTAGCTATCTTTTACTTAATTCACACAAATTATGTGCCATTTAATTTATTATGGCATACATCGTATCATTAAACACACATAATGTAATAAACATAGTACTACATCCATTTTAAATTTTTTTCGACCAGTCAACTTGACCAAATTTTAAAAATTATAATAAATAAACTAATTTATTTATTTCAATAATAATTTGATAGTATTATATAACACCATATATATTAATATTCAAAAGGTTTAATGATGTAAAAAATCTACTTGATAAGTCACTTAAAGATTAGAAAATTGATTTTACACTTCAGCTAATGGAGTAAAAAAATTGGACGGAGTTCGATTGAGATTTAAATTTAATTAGAATGAAATGCAAAAACACTCCTGGCTCGTTTTCCCCCCGCGTTATTTTAATTTAAAAAACCTCATGTATTTGTTTTTATTAGTAAAAAAATCTCTACCAAACCGAAATGACAATTATACTCCACCAAAAGATACAAAAACACTCATCTTAACTTAAAAAAAAATAAAAAATCAATAACCTCCATATTAATATTAACTCTGAATATTGACAATAACCCTCATATTCACTTAAACAACTAACACAAACCTTCTTATGATTTATGAAGGAATTTCAAATGATTTTTTTGTTTAATAAAAAAATAAGAGATGGGATTCTGTTAGTTAGACAAAATATGAGGGGTGTTTTTGCATTTTGCTCATTTAATAATCACTATAAACAAAAGTAATTCTTGGGTGAGAGCAAGTCAAGGGGGAAAAAAAAAGTTCTTCCCAGAAACACTCGCTAACGAGTTGCACATTATATTGCTGTCGGACCACAAAAGTGGACGGCTGTGCGTTTGAGTGCACCAATTTTTATTTACTTTTTAAGATGAAAACTGCCAAAACATGCTAGTTAAGGAGTTCAATTGAACTTAATTAGATGCTACAATACTTTAATGCAAACAAATAAATTCTTTAAATGATATGTGTCAAAAAAAAAAAAATTGAAATTTTGCTTTAAATGATACGTGTGTAATGAAAATTAATATAAAAGTTGTAGTTGACAAAAAAAGACACACGTCATTAGAACAATACATCATCCATTTCACGTCGTGTTACATTTAAATTCTTGAATTCAACCTTTTATTAACTTTTATTTTAGTGGACGTGTTATTAATTTTTATTTTCATGGACTTTAATTTTCTAGATCCCAAATTCAATAGCTATAATAAACCATGGATGACAAGGTATGATATTTGACATTAGTGAAGCCTGTTATTGTGAAAATGTTTTGGCTGGGATTCGTTTTGGTTTAGTCACAAAAGTTTGGTTTAAGAGATTTTAACGAAACTTTTCAAATTTGATTTGGACAATAATTTCAATAAAATATTAATCTTAACATAATTTAATAGTTAGTGAGTTTAAACATTTGTGATAATTGAGAAAAAAATAAGTTGATATGAGTGAGGTTAGTAACTCTATGTTGGAAAATGTTTGGCCCATCATTTTAGAGTTTCGTTGGACCTAACAATACCCCAGTGATCTAATAAAATGAAGTGATGAGAAATAAAAAGAAACTAGTATACGTCCCGTGCTATGCACGAGAATTTAAAAAATATATATGTTAAGTACCTTGTTTAACATATTGGAAATATTTATTGTACGATATGGTTAAAATATATAAAATGAAATAACAATATTTATATACAAAGAAAAATAAATTGTTAAATATTAACAAAAAAGGATAGAGGATGGAGTTGTATTCTTTAAAAATATATCACTCTAGAGTCTAGACATCTAAGTTACATAGGAATATTTACACACCATCGATGTTAAACTAAAACCTGCATAATGAGCAAAAACTATGTTAATAATAGTTTAATATAACCGATTTGTCCATGTAATAATTTAGTTATTCTCAATATAAGCATTTTTTGGATATTATGTAAGAAACTGAATTATGACTTACTTTTTTTAGCCTAAAATAGGTCGTCTCTTTGGAAGATGCGAGCATTCTTCACAGTCAACAGTCAAAACAAATTTCACCGCACAGATATGTGGCATTACAAAATTCGGTGGCACTGGGATGATAAAAGTAAATGCACGATGCAGTAATGAAAAGACTATATCCCTTAAAATTTTGATGCCATTCTGCTGAGTAGTACATGTATTTAAGTCAGAGTAGCATTATGATTAGTGTTAAATCTAAAACTAATATCAAAATTATATTTATACTTGGTCTTGTAGTTTTTTAAAATATACAGCTTCATTGCGAAATATATATTTTGCTAGGTCATCGTCTAACTTCAAGTTCATAGTTCCACTGCCATCTGCTACTGTAAGACGAACGCGAAATCTAAAAGAAATACATTTGTGTTAATGTAAGAATAAATAGTTAAAAAAAGATGTATCTCCTGAATCAATACCTGAAATTTTGTACAAACCTTCTTCTAATTGGATTTATAAAATTAGTTTAAGAAAAGAAAAAATCACTACCTGAAATTAGCCTTGACCACATCTTCACATGTAAGACAAACCACTTTGCCAAACGAAGGTACACATAAACCTCCACAATTAACACAATGTGCTTCCCACATGTCGTCAACATCAATACTTTCAATACGTGCAATAATCCGAAAAAATTTAATCTGCATTGAGAAGTGTCAAAACAATCATATTGAACTATGACTACAACGAAAAATTCAAGGAATAACGTACTCCCTCATGATGTCCATATTCACGAATCCAAATTCGTTTGGCATTTGAAATCTGTAACGACCTAGATATAGTGAAACCACTTGAACGTATAAATGAGACCATTTTTTTAGCACAACGATCTTCTAAAAACCTAATTTCAAATATCAAAATTATAATTAAACCTAAATACATAATAAGTCCATGAAAATTAGATAAATCATACATAGTTTGTATATACCAGCTCTTTAGATCATATGTAGAACTTGTGTTGGTATTGAGGTAAAATTTTGAAAATCGATGCGTGTACATGGATAAACCTGTGTTAAAAGTAAACTTTTAAGAGATGAAAGATACATTCTTTTGTCAAGCAAATAAATGTCGTGTACCTTCAAGATCTCTCACTATAACTCCACATGCAAATATTATATTATTCCGATCAAGTGTCCGGAATAATGTTTTACCTTCTTCAATGGCAAAATTATCACTTAATACCATACGAACAACTGTCATGCTATAAGAGACAAAAAAAAAAAAAAAGTTAGAAAATATTTTCAGATGTAAATCTACTTATAATACAATTAAACTTACGTGGTATCAATTAGAAGGAGTTCTCGTCTGGAAAAACCTTCACATGTTGTATAACAATTGGTAACATACATAACCAATCCAATAATATCTACAGTGATGGACCAATCAATTTAGTGAGTTTTAATTCTTACCTCTTTCTTTAATAAATAACGCCTTTGAAATCTTATGAAATGGTTTCATAAGATATTCTCTACGCCACTGCTTTTATCATAAAAAAAGACAAATATGCCCAATGTAGCACACACCACTCGATTAGGTAGCTACAATTAATGCCGAAGTCTTTGCACACAATGTCGCTGCTTGGTGTATAGTAACTTTGCGCTCCATTAAGTTTTGATTATCAACCTAATCAGGTAAACATATATATACAAAAAATAAGCAGCATATTAAAAAGGGGACTAACTCATGTATTAAGAGTAAACGGCATAAGATAAAACAGTACATGGACAAAAAGTGCTAGGATAAGAAACTGAAAAAGAGAGATTAAGAATTGAAAACTAACCTTTAAGTATTAATTTTGTGCTCCAAACAAACTCGTATCTGCACTGAATTTATAACTGAAGTTCTAGCGACACAAAAATAAATGACAGTGGCGAAGAGATTAATGGGATAAACGATATAAATTCGAGACAATCAGCATTCATTGAGTCATCATGGTAGCAAAAAACTTATTAGAGACCACCGTTCTTATCTCATTCACTTGGTTTTTTGTTGGGTTCTCGGTCTTGTACCACATACTCCTGCCAAAACAGAAAGCAGAGAACTTTAAAAATGTATCTAACTTGTATATATTAACCGTGAACATAAAGATCACAAGTTCTGACAACTAAAATATAGATTATTGAAGCTTCATACTACCTTAACAAACATTGAGCATATGGAAGAAAAAGGAGTAAAATATTTTGAGAAGATGGGGAAAATTGAATTGTAACTGGGTTTGGGATTGTACGTGTTTGTTGAGGTGGTTATATTTTTGGAGGTAGTAAAATAAAATAAGGAGAAAAACATGGGTTAGGGACTATGAAGTGGGTTTGAAGGTGGTTATAGATAATTATTAAGTAAAATAAAATAAATCAAAATAAGGAGAAAATAGTATTTTGGTCAAAAGAAATGAATTGAAGTCAAACACCGCTGTGAAATATATTATTAGTAGATATAAAAAATTCGAGTGGTTGAAGCTGAAGCTGAAGCTGAAGCAGCTACTTTTGAAGTAACATAAAGAAAAACAACGACTAGAATATGAACTGGCAAGAACCCGGTGAGTGTAATCGGATTCTTCCCCCAACTAACGAAGAGATCTTGGCGGAATTGCCACATATGAAATTGAGCACAATTTTGCAAAGAAATAGTCCACTTGTTTCTCGAGAAGAGATGAAAAACATGCTCAATATAATTTGATTGAATAGTTGACCCACCCATTGTTGATTGAATAAACCCACCACTTCAATTGGTTTTTTTCACGAAAAGCAGACACGAAATAAGAAATCTAGTGTTTCACTAAGATTTCGAATAGCGATCCCGAATTCAAGTTGATTCTATTTCGCCTCTTCCTCAAAAAAAGATGATCAAACAATTCCCAATCATGGTAAACTTTTGAACTACTCAAACGACCCATACTTTTCATTTTTTCCCCCAAACTCTATTGTAGCCTGCAACCCACTAGCACAAAGTTGCAGACCATTTGCACAATTGCCTCACAAAAATCATCAATTACTTTTCTAATAATATAAAATTAAAATATTAGGCTCCATGTGGATGGGTTTTCGACTAACCTCGCAGGTTTCATAAGACCAGGTCAAAACTCTTTCTGATGAATTTTCGTCTGACCCATGAAACTCATTACAAACTTATTCACTAATTTACGTTCAGAGTCTTAAAACCTATAAAACATTGATTTAGCATCTACCATTTTTTTTTCCCAAACTCTCTAAAAAAGACACTGATTTGACACCTACTACTTATTTTTTCCTCAAACCCCAACATTCAAAACTAATCTAAGTGAGGTTTCAACTTTTTCAGAACCACAAAACCCATCATCCAAAATCTAACCAAATGAAGTTTCAAAGGTTTCACTAAAACCACCCAAGCCATTTTTTTAAAATCGAGATAAACCGAGCCAAAACTCATCCATATAGATCTTTAACTTTTCGGTCATTATACAATACAATATTAAATCATTGAGTTTTCAAAGACATAACTTGACATCTATCTACTAATTTTCACCCCCAAACTCCATCATCCAAAATACATTTAAAACTTAACTCCTAATTTTCATCCCACTATTCACTTATTTTACATACAAAGAGCCTGTTTGTCTCGCTTTTCCGAAAAAAATTTCGGTTTTCGGAAAGGCCAAACAAACAATCCAACCACTTTCCCAATTAATTAGCTACAGTAATTTTTTTCTCAAACCACTCTCCGAAAGGCCAAACAAACAGGCCACTTTTCTACTCTATTTCCATTTCTCTCTATATTAGAAAAGTCAAAAATTGCGGCTACTTTCCCAAACAACTCTCCCAAAACCCAAACAAATAACATTACGCAAATCGAGATTATTTCTCAAATCTCTACCACTTTCCCAAACCACTCTCCGAAAGGCGAGACAAACAGGCCCAAAAATTTTACAACCTAAATACATCCAAGTTTATTTTCAACTGTTTCCCACAATTTATAAAAGTTCCCAACCAAAATTTTCAAAATGAATGAAAATTCAATCTAAACATGGCCTATATATTTCAAATTAATAATTTTATATCATTTTAAATAAATATGGTCGGGTCTCGATCTATGCCGAAACCTGAAATTAGGATCGAGACCCAACTAATTCCCAAAGAAGCCCAAATCGGGCCAAACCATATCCAAAAGTAACCATAAAGCCCGATTCCGCTTATTCAATCAAAATTAAACCCGCCAAAACCCTTTCGAATCCCACAATATAATGCAACGATGCCTTTCTCCCTTAAACTCTTGCTCTTCTTCAAACCAACTCTTTCAGATTCACGCCCAGATCATTATATCGGGCCTCAATCACAATTCATATCTCACGGACAAAATCATCCGGTTTTGTACATGGGTTTCAATCAGGAGAAGAAATCCAATCGACTTAATAAATCACGCTCGTTCTGTTATTAACTTCTCCAAAAACTTAAAACCCTCTTCATGGAATGATCTAATAAGGGCCTACGCCACCTTAAATTGCGATTCACAAAGAGAAACGGTATGGGTTTTTCTCGATATGCGGCGTTTGGGGATTAAACCCAATGAGCATACTTTCCCTTTCGTCTTCAAGGCGTGCTCTTCGTTTATGGGCTTAAATGAGGGGCGACAGATTCATGGAGATGTAGTGAAGCACGGTCTTCAGTATAATGTGTATGTACAGAATACCTTGATTCATTTATATGGTTCGTGTAAGAAGATAGTTGATGCTTACAAAATGTTTGATGAAATGCCAATGAGAACTGTTGTTTCGTGGAACTCGATCATTTCAGCTTGTTTAGAGAGTTCATGGTTTTACGATGCAATTGAGTGTTTTATTAAGATGAGAGATTCCGGGATCGAGCTAGGTGAGACCACGATGGTGATTGTGCTTTCTGCTTGTGCGGAAATCGGTAACTTAAGTCTCGGAAAATGGGTACATTCTCAAGTGATAGTAACGGGTCTGGTTGTAAATTGTCAGTTGGGTACTTCTCTTGTTGACATGTACGGCAAGTGTGGTGATGTTAATTATGCTAACTTAGTTTTCAATCGGATGGTTAATCGAAATGTATGGTCTTGGAGTGCTATGATTCTCGGGTTTGCACAACACGGATTTGCCAAACACGCCCTTGACCATTTCAAAATGATGAGAGATTATTCAGTCAAGCCTAATCATGTGACCTTTCTTGGGGTTCTTTGTGCGTGTAGCCATGCTGGTTTAGTCAAGGATGGGCAACGTTATTTCATCGAAATGAAGTACGTGTATGGAATCGAGCCCACGATGGTTCATTTTGGTGCTATGGTTGATATTTTGGGGCGTGCTGGACGTCTTAAAGAAGCATATGATTTTATACTAAACATGCCCATTGCAGCTGATGGTGTCGTGTGGAGGACATTGTTAAGTGCGTGCAGTATTCATGATGTTAAAGACAACCTTGGGGTGGGTGAGAAGGTGAGAAAGGTGTTAATTGACCTCGAACCGAAGAGGAGTGGAAATTTGGTGATGTTTTCGAACAATTATGCTGAAGTGGGACTTTGGGATAAAGCAGAAAAACTGAGAAGCAAAATGAGAGACAAAGGGTTAAAGAAGATAGCTGGAGAGAGTTGTTTAGAGGTAGGTGGCTCTATATTTAGATTCTTTTCTGGAGATTATTCTTTTGTTGATTGTGGAGATATTTTTGTGTTGCTAAATAGACTAAATAAGCATGCTAAGATGATCAAATGAAAATCTGTTTGCACATGCATTTTGATTTTTCAATGTGCTTTGCTAGAGTCATAACTCATAATCATGGATTAAAATTTCCTTATTTTTCCGTCGAAAACATCAAAAAATTTCTATTTTTGAATCAATCGAAACGAAAATAAGGTGTATTTTCAAAACTCTATATTTGCATTGAAACTTTCTCTTTTTCTTAAGTTAATAACTTTCTTCATAATTTTTCCTAATTTTTTGGAAATGTTTCCGGAAATTTGTCGAAAAGTTTCCTATTTGAGCTCACCGAAACATACCTCGAAAACGAAACTTTAATCCAACTCATAATGTTTAAGATAAATTGAGTGAAATGCAAAAATAACCCCTCTGTTTTGCCTTATTGGCAAAAATCTCCGTACGTTATTTTTATTAGCAAAAACCAGCCCTATGCTATTTTTATTAACAAAAAACCCCCTCCTAAGCCGAAGTACATATTTTACAGGAAAAGTTCAATTTTACCCCCACCACAAAATGCAAATACACCAATATTGACATTAAAAGATTGGTAATAACCCCCTGTTAACTTTGAAAATTGGTCTTAACCCCCCTGTTCACTGAAAAAATAAAAAATAATCTCCCAATTGGAGTTTTTCTACTAATAAAAAAGAACATAAAATGAATTTTTGCTAATAAAAATAATACAGATGGAGTTTTGCCTATAAGGCAAAGCACAAGAGGTATTTTTGCATTAAGCTCAGATGGGTTCCATTGTACTGATGACAGTATAACCATTCAATGTAATGTATATTATCTTACCAAATGCATAATTATCTCCTGCATAGCTACATAAGTTCCAACAACCAAAACAATAACACCTATCAAAACTATGCCCCATAAGGACACCGATTCATATCCAAATCTTCGATAATTGCCTGAAATCTTCAAGAAGCACAAGCACGGAAGTATAATTGATGCTGTTACACTCAGAAACGCGCCAACAAGTGACATGAGGTATTCAAAGAAAGGTACCGCCAGGGCCACAATGATTGTACTAAGTACTAAGCAAATTCTTACCAATAAACTAAGTACTTTATTAGGTTCCGACAGGAGACGATTCTCCAGAGCACTTAAAATTGGAGTTACCATCAAAGCATACTTGGCAAATGGACTCACAAGAGAGGTGTAAATTGTCACTCTTGAGCTGATTTTATTCGTTGGGAGATTTAAAGTCACTTGTGACTTTACCTTTGAGCCAAACATCACGTACCCCAAAATTGCCATCGATGCATAGCTCAAGGTACAAACGAGAAAGCAAACGAGCAAAACCTGCAATAACATTTGGTTTTGAGACAATCCTCGTTAGCTAGTAATCAATAATAGAAGGGTGATTTAGATCGGACCCCCTCAGATAAACCTTAATTACAAGAGAAAAAAAAAACCCTGTAGTTCCATAAATTACAAAAACACCCTTATAAGGAGTGTGTAAACCATAACTATTTCCAGAAGTTTTATGGGGTGTTCATGTAAGGTTTTTTGTTGTATCTGTAAGGGATGTTTTGATAAATAGTCTAATCCAAAAGGGGGTTCTTGCAATTTCCTAAACAACAGGGGTAGTCTGGGTAATACCAGTATATCTCATGGGATCCGGACGTAAATCACCCATAAGGGAAAGATAGACCTTTATGTATTAACCTTAGAGAATTTCTTTTGGTTTCTCATTGAGGTGTATAATGTGGGAAAAACTGGATGAGCGCAATAACAAAAGGCGTAAAGGCTAACAGCAGTCGGGAGCCCTTTCAAATTTAGAACGGTTCCCTTTTCTTGAAATCCAATACCATCAAATGCACCAGCCCACAAAATCGAACCGAGGAGTATAAAAGAAGCTATAACCCCAGTTGCAGAGATGTAAGAAAGGACACTCATATTGTTTAACCAGACAATAGGCTGCATTATAAGGCCAACAATGATAATAAAACTCTGTTTTCCACCTATAACAAGTCCGGCAATTTGAAATTCGATTTCTGGTATTAAGTTATGTAAATTGTCTCCCTCGAGAATCAGTAAACCTGTTGCTACTAAATATAGTTCAATGTTCATAGCCATGGACACAAAGATCCTTCCTTTAGGACCAAAAGCTCGATAACCAATGTCGGGATAGCTTCTTATGCTTGGATCCATATCCATGCATCTTTGAATTAGCAAGCCTGTGTAGAAAGTCAAGCAGGCGAGAAGGAAGAAAAGTATTAAGCTCAACCACCCCCCTGATGATAGAGCAAATGGTATTGACAAAATCCCCATACCTGAATAAGGAGACGAAAGGGAGAAGAATGCTTAAAGCTCAGAACTTAATTACAATTCAGAAGATCAGAGTTAAATAATAGAATTCAATAACCATAAGTATATGCATGACCTGTATACCCTATGTTATTATTTGACACTTCACTCAATTTTTATTTTGTCAAGATATTTACGACAACAAGTACGTTCAATCGATCGAACAAGTACCAGAAAGTATGATGCAGCACTATATATTGAATAACCTTTAACCTTAAGAAAGATTTTCGTGGATTTTGCACATGTTTGGTATACAAGTACGTATTTGATTAGCCCTGGCTTATACATAACTGGGAGGTAAAAATAAAGATTCGATATCCTTATCTTGTGTTTGGTGCATTTGATAACTTGCAAGCTAATCCATTATTTTGTGCAAATTCATTGGAATATAATATAGTTCAAACCTACCCTCACAAATATAGTCTTGATTTAAGTCTCATTAAGGGTGTAGTTATATATCCAATTCAGTATACAGCTCTTCCAATTTAAGACAGAAGAAATTACATATAAGATCATTTATTGTACTTAGTTATTTGTTCAATTTGTGATGTAATTTGTAAATGATTATTAACTAACAAATACAAATGCCCTTTTCGTTTGGGGAAGTGCTATAAACATTACTTTCAAGTTCTGGAAAACTCATCTGTGTCACTCTCACATTTATCTAAATAATACATGAAATAATAAACAGTATTTTCAAGTTTCAAACATTTTGAAGGAGATACAAGGATCATAAATGACATTTATCTAAATAATACATGAAATGAACATCCAACCAACAAACAAAGATGATAAAAACATGACTATGTGGCATAATTTGCATTTTAGTCCATGTTTTCCAACAAAATTGGCAAAATGAATCCTACTCTGTATCCAAAGGGTAATTCTTGCCATAGCTTGGTCTCAACGAACCAAAAAATTCACATGCAAATGCAAGTACAATACTGCAGTTGTTTTGGGATTGAATGAGACTCAACCAATCCAAAAGCATGTAAATCACTTGCATTGTGATTGGATTGGTCCGAGTCCGACCAACTAGAATTTTCTGTATCCAACATTCTGTAAGAACATCAAATTAAATTCATACTTAATAAAACCTCTTGCTCCGAAACCCCATATGTATAAATTTGATATACAAGGTTTGTAAGTGAATTAAGGTAATGAGCCATTTTTGTTGAGAAAACTAAAGAGAGGACATTACATACTGGATAGAGAAAAACAAAATAAACCTGACAAAGCATTGAGCCCGTTGAAGCAGGTTTTGAAGAAAGACGTGGAGCCCGAAATTGAGTGTTGTTGATTATACGTGCTAGACTCGACGTGGCTTTCGCCATTGTCGACCAATAAAAGCGGCACGATAGCTGAGTAGCTATCATGATCTGGTTCGGGCTTCATGAAAAAAAAAATTAAGTTGACAAATTTTGTAGGGAGCTGTTTTATATATATAGTTCAGGAGGAGGGCTGCACTGATTGATTATTATTTGTGACTTGTGAGTTTGGCCAACTATTTGCACGGCTGCAACTACTAGCAATCATTTTCAGTTATTAAAAGTGTACCTCCTAAATTTACTCTAATAATAAAAAGAAGATAGGGAAATTTGCTTTTTCGGTACCATTGAATAAGTTCTCATTGCAATTTTGGTACCAAACCCAATTTGTCTACAAATTTAATGGCAATTTACCCCCTATGAAATGCATAATGTTCAATTTACCCCTTTATAACTTGGAAAAAAATCAATTTACCCCCTTCAGTCGGAGAGTGTAACTCACTTGCCGAAGTTGAGAGTAGACATGCAAACTTTTTATAACATAGGGGGATAAATTGTCACATTTATCATAACACATGGGGTAAAATGCCACATTATCATAACAAAAGTGGATAAAGTGCCGCCTATAAAAATATCAGGGAGACGATGTGAAACTTTTAACAAATTTCAAGGGGTAAAATGCTCTTTTTTAAACCATGAAAGGGTAAATTGAACATTATGCATTTCATAGGGGTTAAATTATCATTAACTTTGGGGAAAATTTGGGTTTGATACCAAAATTGTAGTTTCGTATCCAATGGTATCAAAATTGCAAGTTGGTATATCCTATGGTACCAAAAAAGCAACTTTCCCAAAGAAGATAATATATATTGTTTAGAAATTAACGAAAGTTAAGAAAAGCCTGAAATGATCTCCATTACCTTACATTATGATACAAAATGAACTTTCTAAGTTTTCTTTTATTTTTAATATGATTTCAGAATAAATTTTATTATTTTATTCTATGATTTTTTTTTAAATAAGTATAACAAAAACACCCATTGGATTAAGAAATAGAATACAATCAACCTCTTAATTCATCAAGGGGCATTGGAATCCTAAAGTCATAGATATTTTGGAATAAAAAAAATTCTGCAACGATGGGTATTATCCGGCAAGTTTTCATTCAAAAAGTTAAATGAAGGGCAATTATGTCAATCAAGGTTTTCTGCTATGGCATTAGGAAATTTGATCTGGCACTTAATTTATTGGTATACATATTAAATAAAATTTGAATAATATTTGTGTCAAGTTTGAATTCAATACAATAAACTATTTTTTAAATGACACAACGAATGTCTTATTACATTAGAATATTGACTGAAATATATAATTAGACAAACACTCATAGTTATGGAAGAATTCGAACCAAAAGCTTTGCCCCTGAGACAAGACTTCATTAGCAATAAAATATATACTTTCTCAATAAGTATTATGTTACTTGAGTACGACTTTTTTTTTTTGTTCAATTTAGATTCGAGCTCTCATTTTTTTTTTTTTTTTTTTTGCAAATTAAATTATATTAAATTTAAATTCAATATAAAATTTAATAGAAAAAAAATACAACTAAAATTTTATAATTCAACTCAACTATTCACACCCTACAATTCATGCAGTGATATTTTTGGGAAGGGGTACTTGACACTAGTTATGTTCAAAACAGAACAAACCTGATATATAGTACTTGTTTCTTTGTAGTGTAAATTTTATTATGTTGACAACAGCCAAACCTAACAGTACTTGCTTCTAGTAGTGTTAATTTTCTCAATTTTTTCATTTTACATAAAATGGGAGATAGATCTTTGGAGATAGTACGAATTTTTTTTCCAATATACTCAAACCCGAAACTATTTCCCTATAGAAGTCTTACTTTTCTTCCTCAAGATGTGCTTTTTCAAAACTTAGTCACCTAGTGAAGTGAGAATCTAGCTACACTTTTTCAAATTTGGTCATACATCATATTTTAGATGACATTCAAATTATAGCAATTATGAGAACTTTGTATGTAAAATATGTATTCATGGTGTACAGGGGCGGATCCAGGATTTTTGGTCGGGGGCTAAATTTATACAAAAAAGTTTATCAAGCAATTAAACTTAAGTTTATATTATTCACGAGAAAATATATGACGCTAGGGAGATGGAGTTTGATAAAAATAAATCTTTGAGCAACTACGCTCAACAAAATCTCTATGGAATGTTAGAATCATATAAAGTTATATGAAGTCGTAGACCAGGGTCACTCGGGCAAGTTTGTTTCAATATGAAAGTTTGGAAGCTTATGCGGGTCACTTTGAATGTGAACGTTACTTGAAGACTCATCGTGAGGTATAGGTGTAGGTGTAGCCTTAAAGTATCTCCCCATATTTCTAACACTATAAAATGTACAAAACATAATTATCTCAAGAATAATGACATATTCAAGAAGTAGAAGTTAAATATAATAGAGACATAATAATGACAAGGCTTATTTTTCATTTCATTTGATAAAACAAGGGAGGTTGAATCCCAATAAGCCAATAAATGCTAATAAAATACTATTAAGAATATGAGATTAGTGTTTGACATTACAAATAAAAAAAACTATTAATCATCTAAGATTAGTGTTTGATATGTAAATGCATACTAATTATTAACTCTATTTCATCTTGCTATAAAAAAAAGAAAAGAAAAAAAACTCTATTTCATCTTGATTTAATCATCATATTATTTTAATAAAATAGGTATCATCATATCTTAATCTAATACTTATGAAAATCTTAACAAATATATAACTTTAAGCACAAAAATGAAACTCGAATCTAAAAATTGATTTTTGGAAGTGAACATAAACATTATAGTGAATATATAACACTATTAGTTTATTACATAAGCACAATTGTACAAACATATATTATAACTATATATAAAAAAAATTACTAACATTCACAATTGGGCCTTTTTATGTTCAAGACTTCAATTGGGTTGGGTGGATGGCCGGAGGTGGGCCAACAGCGGTCTGGTAGCAGAAGGTGGTAATGGTGGCTAGAGTTAGGGTTTGGAGATGTTGGGAGTAGAGAAAAATTGGGCTTTCCAATGAGGCTTAGAAATTGGATAGAGTGAGTTATTATTAGAGTGAGTTATGTGATATTAATTGGACTAAAATTATATTTGAACTGAAAATTTCATATTGGACTAATTTATTGAGTTTTTTTTTTCAAAAATAAAAAATAAAAATACACCACTCCTATACTAAAGAAAAGAAAAAATTCAGGTAGCCTCCCCTTGTCCCTATGTACGTCCGCCTATGATGGTGTATATATTTACTGAATTGAATTGCTTTTTAGCGAAACTTTTGAGAAATTTGAGATTCTTTTTCATTGTGATGAGGCCACTCCATTTAACATATAGTACATTATTCTTGAAAGTGACTCACATTATTCTTATTCTTGAATGTGATTGCATTTCAGTTGTTGAGGATATTAGTAGCAGAGAACCTTTAATGGGAAATTAGGTCCAATCTTTGAGGAAATCAAACTTATCAGTAAAGGTTTCAATACTTTTCGGGTTATCTTATTCATGTGTTCGGGGAATGTAATAGAGCTGCACATTTACTTGCCAAATTAGCTTTACAGGATTTCTTTTTTAGTCATTCTATTCCCGTTTCCGTTCTGGAAATTGTAAACTCGGATATTGATTGATTTATAAAAAAATGCCTCAATGTAACGGTGTATAAAACGGTCTCTGTGGGTGAAGTGAAATAATGGTTTTTTCCGAGTTAGGAAATGGGGATAAATTTGGATTTTGTTATTTCAATTTGAATTTGACCGTTTGCAAAAACCGCTATGCCAGTTAAAGCAAACGTGAACGTGGTAGTCATTTTTGGATAGAAGAATAGAATTATAGCCGTGATGAATAACCGAATGTAAATTTTCTATTTAATTACGGAAGGAAGGACCAAAGAGTTTTGTTTTCTTAGAGTCCATTGAGCCTGTGTAGTTACGACATTCCAACAATTATTTTTAAGTAGTTTTCATATGTATGAAATAAAGAGAATGTTATTTAAGTAGTTTTGTTTTCTTGATATGAAGAATGTTATTAGGGCTTTATGGGGAAGAATTGAGCAACTGATGGATTTTTGTGAGAATTTTTTATGGAGGCTCTTTGTTTTTTTTTTCGCAAAATCGCGCCTCTCTTCTAAAAGTTTGCTTGCTGGAAATGAATGGAAACAGCGTCTGCCCAGAGTAATAATAGGAAATTCTTACCCAAACCGGGTTTGGCCGAACCCAAAGTAACTAAAAAGCAAGTGCAATACACTTGCTTGGTGGTTGGATGGGTTTGGCCAAACCAGGCTTGGACAAGAATAGACACGAACCGCAGTTACAAACCACGATTAATTTAATAACATGAATCACAGTTACGAACTGCGATTCATTAAAAAAATAAAAACTATTCTCTACTTAATTAATTATGGCGGTAATCCGATAATTAACATGAACTGCGATTCTTCATAATCTTTTTTTTTTTGCAATTTCGTATAAACCTAGGAATCGCAATTGCTAACTGCGATTTATATGAAGAATCACTGTTGGCAACCGCGATTCATCACAAGAAGTACATTTAGGGAAGTAGTTTCGGGTTTGAGTCATATTGGAAAAAAATTTCGCGATAGTACTTTTGAATTTTGATGAAATTTTTTTTCTTTTCTCGATTGGGTTCAATATTCCATGTAATGATCTAAACCTAAAATCATAAACGCACATCATCCTAGGCTAAGAGACATCCACGATAATCTTTTGGATGCTTGAAACATATGATAATCTTGTAAAAAGATATAATGATACCGAGATGTATAAACATGTGATAGGTTTAGTGGAAAGGACTAGTCACTAAAAAGTAGTGAATTTATGTTCGAATCTATGTTGAGATAGATTCATACTTAATGTGTCATACGCGCCTCGAAAGTAGGGATGGACGTGGTTCAGGTACCCGACTCTGCGGGTATTATTTTTCACACCCAAAACCCGTCTCTTTTAGGTGGGTGCCCAAAATTTTCAGGTTAAGGTAACCCGAAATTCACATTTCTTTTAATATATGTATATTGTACAAGAAATTTAAATTATTTAATATAGTAACACATTTGATAATGAGAAAGGAGAATAAATTTGGGTCAAGACCATTCATGTCATGCCATTTTAATTGTAATTGGGCAAAAAAATAATTATTCAATACACCAGGGTCCCGAAATACCTGTTCGGGTATAAATATAAAATCAATACCCAAAACCCATACCGAATAAATATTTCGATCATCCGGTACCCGACCCTAAATATTTTCGTCCCAAAAATACCCGACACAAACGTCTACCCCTACTCGAAAGAGATTAAACGTTGTGAATTTTTTATCCTGTTCGGGTATAAAATCAATACCCAAAAAAAAAACCCATTTTTTTTAGGAGTTTTTTATATATAATTTTTTAATAAATATTAAATATATTAATAATATTATATAAATTTTATATTTAATTAATATTTTATCGAATTTATGTTAAAGTATTATTTGGTCTGTTAATATTATTATAAAATTAAATTAGTTAAATAAATATGTAAATAACTAGTAAAATCTCTAAATTGGTTTGCACGTGTCTTATTCGAGCCAATTTTGAAATTGAGCAACAATGCGGACTAAAATTATGAATAAATTTGAAGATGTGGGGTTATTTTGATAACTTGAAAAGTTAGGGGTATAATTGTCAGTCAACATAAGTAATGGTATCATTTTGCAATAAACTTAACTGCCACATCATCGGTTAACGTCCATTTTTAACGGTGGTACCAAATGTGATTCAATTTCTTAAATTGTGGTACCAAATGTATCGGCCTCGATTTTTATGGTACCACAAGTGAGAATCGGTATATAGTTTTGTACCACAATTGCAATTCTCTCCTATTTATTGATTTTTTTTTGTTCTTTTTAATTTGAAAAACCCAAGTTTATACTATTATGATCGATTGTGGTAATTAAAATAAAAAACAGAGAGTTATTTGAGAGTTAAATTAATAAAAGGGTTTTTTTTTTTGGAGTTAAGCAAAGCATATGAGGTGTTTTTATTTTTCGTTGTCCGGAGTAAAATTATCATATCAAAAGCATAATGTGAACAAATACTTGCACTTTTCGCGTTTGAATCAGACTTTTTTTTTTGGGATTTATTTGGCACTGACTTGAAAGCACAAGGAGGTTTTCGGAGTTGAAATAACATAGGGTTATTTTTAGAATTAGACAAAGCATAGGGGTATTTTTGTTTTTTGCTCTTTAATTTTATATTAGTGTAAATATTCTTTGTATTGATTGATTATACATTATCTATATTTTACTAACGAAGATATATCTAACAGTACTTATGAATAACATAAATATTATTTTTTAAAAAGTGAAATAAAAAAGAAGAAGATAAGATAAATATAGAGAATATTCCAAAATAAAGTTTTGATTAGCTTCATCCGGAACATCATATAGTTGGTAAATTATTGATTTGGTTTTTGAAAATTGGGCTGTTGGGAAATTGAATTTTGTAATTTAATTTCCCCACTGTCGCTTAGCTATAACTTGGGCCAACATCAGATGGGTCATGGGCCACATGATGACGGACAGAGAAAGCATGCAAGTCCATTAGTGTAAGTTAGGGCTGTCAATGGGGCGGATTTCAATCCGAATCCGTCCGAATTCGATCCGATTTATTAGGATAATTGTCCGATTAGAGATTCGATGGACCTGATCCGATTATAAAGATTCGAAATCCGAAACTCATGGAGCGAATATGGATTTAGGTCGATCCGATCCGTTGAAGATCCGTATCCGACAACAAGTAAAAAGAAAGATATATATACAAAATAATTAATAAAAATAAGTATCATTAATAATATTTCAACGTCAATTTAAGAAGATAATAATTTATAATTCGTTTATAAATTTATTTAAACCAATATATTCATTCTACAAATATGAATATAGTAAAGAAACTTTGAAAATGTGAGCTAAAATTAAATAAAATTGAAAAGATAATAAACTTATTTTAGGAAAAAATATTAATTTAACTTTTTAAACACAATTTATTGGATCCGAAAAATATCCGATATCCGGCCAAATTCGACCAAGATCCGTTGGATTAAAAAAATCTAGATCCGAGCACAATCCGAGCAAGATCCGAATTCGACAGGATTCGATCCGATATAAATGGAGCCGGATCTGGACGAGCCTGATTCTACCAGAATCCGACCCATTGACAGCCCTAGTGTAAGTTATAAAAATCTATTGTTAATGGATTGGATTTTAACCCAAATTAATCTATTAAATAAGTTATAACAATATTTTATACCCTATCTAACTTGATTTTCATACCTCATTTTCAACTAATAATATGAATTAATTTTGATACAATATAAATACTGAAATAATTCAAAGAAAATGTTAAATTAGTTCGGTGGGTAATCTTCTCTATTTTAATTTTTGTTATTATGAAAAAAGTTTGAGCTCGTTAATTAAGTTGAATTATTATATTAAATTAGTAAAATTGTTATAAATGGAGATATATAGTAGTGGAGATTTTGGGAATAGAAATTTCAAACAATTTCAACAATATCCGATAAGCCCATGAACATATATCTAGATTTTGTTAAAATGAAAGTACTTAAATCTGGATCTATTACTGATCCGACCCGAGTATTCCGCAGGTTAAAAGGATATTGGATTAAGAGTTATTTGCAGCTTGATTTTGACCCGTTTCCAGGCCCATTTGATAATGGGTGATGTATGTGCTACATTAGTGTCAAATTAATAACTATTAATATTACAACGAACGATAGCAATTCATTATTTCCTATAAATTATGATAGAGCTTATAGGACTATTGAAAAAAATGTCAGAAAATGAGATTAACACAATAAAAAAAGGGAAAAAATCATGGTACCAAATTCGATCAAATTCATCCACTATAATAATAATGAGTTAAAAAATCCATCATTCTTGAAATTAATAACTATAGGATCACCAATTCATTAAGAAAATATTATTTGGTGAACGATAAATAACCTAATGGAATTTTACTTTAGGGCATCTCTAATGTCTCCGAGAGGGAATACCCTCTCCCTCTCCCCCTCCCCCCCCCTCTCCCTCTCCCCCTCCCCCTCTCTCTAGTTTTTTAGTCATCTCTAATGACTCATTCTATCTAACCCATTTAATAATTAATTTTATCCTTCTTTATTATTATTATTATTATTATTATTACTACTACTACTACACCAAAAATAAATTTAAAATTAACATTAATTTAAAATCAAAAGTACATTAGGAAACTTAGAAAATAAAAAATTACATCAAATATTAAATTAATTCATATAAGGAAATCCATCATCTCTGTCATATTCGTTGCCACTATTATTATTGCTGTTGATATTGCTACCGCCACCATCTAGATTGATCGAACCTCCTAACGAATCTCCAAATAAACGAGCCCGACGACGTTTTTCGCGAATTTCAGTCCTCACCTCAGGCCAATATTCTTTTGTATTAGGGGTCATGTATGAACAATCCATTTTCATAATCTCTCGTTCGTCAGCCTCTTTTTTATTAGCCATCATTTCAGCACGTCGTCGATTACAACCTTCTTCTAAGATTAACATGTTTTGTGCAGAAAGACGATAAGACTCAATTATTTTAAATTTTTAGAAAGAATTATTTTTGGGTTTAATGATTGTATCGTATTATTTTAAATTTTTAGAAATAATTATTTTTGGGTTTCATGATTGTATCGCATTATTTTAAATTTTTAGAAAGAATTTTTTTGGGTGATAAATACAACCCCAAAATTATTAAAATAAATCAATATTAAAATACTAGTGTTAATTTAATGAAATAAAAGTTATTTTTTTATAATTAAAAATAATTATCTCAAAATAATATACAAATTTTAATAATTTTTTTATTTTTAAATAAAGATAAAAAATAACCAAATAAAACAAAACAAAATAAAAAAAAAATATAGCATGTGATGGAGGGGGCTTGGATGGGAGAAGCTCCCCCTCCCCCTCCCTCCAAGGTCCCTTCAGGGTCCCTCTAGTGGGTATACCCTCTCCGCCCCCCTAGTCATTGGAGATGATTTTTTTTTCCCCCTTCCCCCCATATACCCTCTAGGGCATCTCCCCACTAGTCATTAGAGATGCCCTTAGAAAGTGGTACTTAGAGGGACCGTTTGGTAGGGTGTATGAGATTAATGTGGATTATGTTGGGGTCTGATTGAAGGCAATATTAAAAATACGTTTGGTAGATTTGATTGAGTCATATTACATTAAAACAATTTACCGTAATACGTTTTGTAGAGCTATGAGTTTAGGCATTTAAAATATTTTTACTACTTAATTGAACATATTATGTTAGTTAAGATATATCAATTCATCGAAGCCATTTGTTTAATATGTATAAGAGTATGAGTTGATTAATGTTTGTTCAATAATTTAGTTTGAATGCCTCCAAGTTAATTGTAAATTGATATAGATTTTAATTTGTGATTTATTTATGTAGAATGTGTTTTTAGTTTCAGAGATTTGAGAAGAATTTATGATATTTAATGATATGTTAAAAGAAAATATGTAAAGTTGAGGTTATCAGTGACATTTCACCTAATCCATATTCACTCGGATTATAATCTAGCCGTAAGGATTTAATCTATTTAAGCCGATATTAAAACAATGCCACCAAACGTTGTATTAATTCATATTAAATCGTATAATATGACCTAATACCCCTATTAGGTCATACCAAACGGTCCCAAAAAAATAGTATTGTCAAACTATTATTGAGCGTGAGACTTATTTTTTTAAAAAAAAAATTTTCTAAGACAAAGAAAGTTATTTTGGGACCAAACTCACTGGAAAAACTGAGTAATATTTGAAGTTGAACTTTGAAAATTTATGTCCCCATTAATTCATCATTACCCCATTCATGGTGCTACAGCATGTGCATAAAAAAGTTATCTTTTCATGTAAGAATCTTTTTCGGCAACTCTAAGATGCTTCAACAAGCAATCAAAATCGTAACTTTTATTTTCAGTGCAGATCTTTTTCGGTTCTATGTAAATATGTTCCCACATTAGTATTTAGTAGAATGTTGCTTTTGTTAATTATAAGGGCTAGAAATTAACACAATCTCACGATTTGAATAAAACTTTATTATTTATAATGCCCTATCATTTTCGTCAATGGGCAGATAATCTTGCGGTTTTGACCATTGTTTCGAGTTGGGTGAATCATTTTTGTTGTATTTCTTTTTATTCTCTCCCCCTTGGGGCGTTTTGTGATGGGTACCCACATTTTGATTTTGTTATATTTTTTTTGTTGTTATTAATTAAAAACCTAACTATTAAAAAAAATTCCCTTTGAACTAAAATTTTTCGCAAATACAGAAAAAATATATGTTCGTTTTTGGAACTTAAAAATCAGACAATGTGCAACTCACATGTCAATTTCAAGGGTTTATCCTTCCATTTCAATTTTAGTGGAAAATACCTTTGGACTATAGATTAAAGGGAAATGCAATTCACTAATAATTGTTCTCTTCTTTTTCCTTGCATTCTACTCTATGTTCCATTTGAAACACCAAAACATCAATTGCATCATGTTTTCATATAGTTCCTAAGTTTGAAATCAGGTGAAATGGACAAAATATTTCTTTAAATTTTTATTTGAGGTTGATCTAAAAGTCTAAAACTAGTAAAATTAAATTTGATTTCACTAATACCAACAAATGATCAAATAAAACACGAACAAACCAACATCTTTCATTCAATTCACCAATTCAATGATTTAAAATGTTTTTTTATCGATATAAATAGTTTTTTTCATTAATTTTATCCATTTTGATCATTTTGATCAATTTAACTAGTTTTTTCACTATTTTCATCCATTTTTTAACTAATTTTATTGATTTAAACCATTTTTTACAGATTTAACTCCTTTAATCTTTGTTTTCACTAATTTCGTCGATTTAACCAATTTTATTTTTATTTTACACCAATTTTTTCATACTAATTTTCATCAATCTATATCATTGGTTTGCCAATTAACACGTTTTTCATAATTTTTTATCCATTTAAATTTTTTTATTGATTTAACACGTTTTTCACTAACTAATTCCATTGATTGACACCATTTTAGGCAAATTTGACTTGGTTGTCACTTGTCACCAATTTTCATCAATTTAAATCTTTTTTTTACCAGCTTAACCCTTTCTTTTTACTTAATATCGTTAGACAGTCTAGCATTCAAAAGTTCATTTGGACCTAAACTAGTGCAACTTCACTGGGCCCACTCAATTATAACCCACATTGTTAGATTAAAAACAAAAAATACAAGATATCCGAAGAATATAATTATATCATAATTAGGTACTAATTCATTAATAAATCAGCCAGCCAACTCACATTCAAGGTGAAACCACCCAATGAAGTGGCATAAAATACAACTTAATTAGCAGTATTGCAACATAATCATATAATAATAATAATAATTATAATAATAGTAATTAGAGGGTGTGACATAAATAATTAAATAAATATTTATGGGCACTTAGGTCCACCTTCTTTGGTCTTCCAGTTGTTGTAGCAAGGGCAAACACCTTTGTTGCCATAGAAACCCGGGGGCACACAGAGACACTTTTTGCAGCACTTTTGACAGAAGAACATGCAAGGTTTGTGGTACTGGGTCCTACTACATCTCCTTGTGCATTGTGAAGGGCATTCTGGTCATTTCACATCATCAAACAAGAATCAATCACATTGTTTGTCTCTTTTGGTTTTGGACAGTATACAGTCAAAGATTTTAAAGAAGAAAATTGTCAGACTTGACAATAGTCAAACAACCATTGACTGACTATAGGGTTATAAATGTAATTTTACTTTGCTGATCAATGAAGATATCATTAGATTTCATCAGATCTACTAAGGTTTAAATTAATATTGCATTAATTTTTTTAAATAAGTTAAGTACAATGTGGCTTGACAATTAAAAAAGGACAAGTTTTAGAGAATGTTTAAATTATTAACAACAATTAAGCAGAGCTCTCAAGAAAAATGCCTGCAAAAATTCCAACTTTATATAGATTTGGATTAAAAAATGCAATCTTCCATTTGCAGGAAAACACTCACAAGGTTTACAAGAATATATACCCATTTTACAAAGAGAATGATAGGGGCATTTAACATTAAATAATTTAGACACTAGATTATGTAAGAAAAAATAATAAATAAAAACAATTATGATCAAGTTCTTGGATTTTAATGAAAAGTAACAAAAAATAAAGTCTATGTTCTAATTTTAAAACATAGGTGATTTTTTATTTTTTTAGTATTTTCCTAACTAAAATCCAAAACAAAATATGTGTAGAACATGACAAATATGTTTAGCACTTACGGAAGCCCTTCAAGCTGCCAGGACCATAGCTGCTCTGTAATAACAAGGGGAAAAAAAGGTAACAAAAATCAGCTTTTCTTTACATTACTAAAAAAATAAAAATAAAAAGAATCAACATTATTCCAAAATCCAACAATAAAAAAGCCAAAACAACTTAAAGCAAATAAAAAATTAAAAACTAACCTTGTTCATCAGGTAACCTCCCTGAGATGCCATAACCTAAGAAACAAAAAATGCCCAAAAAGAAGTATAATGAGAAACATTCACAATTTTTTTAACACACATTATATAAATCCCATTAATTATGGAAATTTATTTTTAAGAAAATTAAGAATTAATTATAACTCACGGGTATCTGCAGAATGGTAATGGCTAGAAGTGCCAAGAGAACAAAAGCAAGAAACTTGGCCATTTTCTTTTGGTAAATAGCAAAACCCCCTATGAGAATAATAAGTGTGAAGAGGGGATTTTGATTTTGAAGTGAGGAAGTGGGCTTCTTTGTGGGGGCTATAAATAGAGGTTTCTATGAGTTGGTTGGGGCTATGAATTGGGTGGTCTTGATTTCTAAAGTTGGGTCCTACCTAGGTAAATAAAAATTGGTAACTTTAATAGTGTAAACCATATATAATTCACATGCTTCACAGTCTTGCTCTTGTTAGGTTTATTAATTTTTTATTTTTATTTTTATTGAAAGATTTTTTGGGTTTATTAGGCAATATTTGAAATGTTTTAGTTCGATTTTGTGGATTTCGGTTTTAAAAATTTGGTTTGAATGGGTTCTATAAAAATTTTGAACATCCATTTTGTTAGACTTTGGATGTTAGGTTTTGTGCTTATGAAAAAATTGAAATCTCACTTGAATTACGTTTGGATATTGGGGTTTGGTGAAAAAAGTAGATGATAGGTGTCAACGTATAAATATATCAATGCTTATTTTTTTATTTGAGAAGAAAATTGTTGAATTGGTTCCGAATAAAATATTTTATAGATTTTGAGAATTCCGAAATGAATTTATAAGTAAGTTTATTATGAGTTTCATTAATTTTACTAAACTTCACTTTGAAGATTTCGCGAAATCAAACCATAACTCATCCGATTGGGCCTTAGTTAACTGCTCCATTTTGGTTGTGCTTTTTCATATTAGGGCATTTTACTTTTTACTGTTCATTCTAATCACATCTTTTATGATTTAAAGTTTTATTATATTTTATTATTTTCTATCTTAATTTTTATATTAGTCTTTTCATTGTCAATATTAATTAATTAATGAAAAATCTACATAAACACCCTATGTCTATTGTGAAAGGGACTAGTCACTACAAAGTAGCGGACTCATGTTCGAATCCCTGTTGGGAGAGGTTCCCACTTTATGTGTCTGACGCGCCTCGTAAGGGATTAAACCCTTGGAAAAAAAAAAAAAAAAAAAAACACCCCATGCCTATAGGTTTAATTACATGAACTTACCAACCTTATCGAAAATTATATCGACACCTTCTTCACTTAACGACAGTTAGTCAACTTTAACGGAATGTGTCAAAAGTCCGAAATTCCCTATTATTGTGTTTACACGAAATTGTAAAAAAATCCAAACCCCAAACTATTAGAGTTAAAATGCAAAATGCCCCATCGCTTTGGGTGGAGCTTAGGCGGCCGCGTCGAACAAAATTAACACATGGAACTTGTAGCCCTTGAACACATGAATCTATTGCAACAAGAATCACTAAGTTTGGTTGAGAAATGAAAGAAAAATCAGAGTTTGAACTTTGAGATCTAGGATTCTTCGCGAACCAAACTTTGAACAAGATTTCTCCCAAATTACTCAATGAATTTTGACTAGGGTGGTGGCTATGACCTCGTATTGATGAGAGGAACAAAAGCCCCAACTTAATTTCGAAAAATAGCCTCCGGAAAATGCGGCCAAATTTGAAATTTTGGAGCTAGGGTTCTTCGTGAACCAAACTTTGAACAATGATTTCTTTCAAATTACTTGATGAAATTTGACAAGGTTTGTGGCTATGAACTCGTCGTGATGAGATGAACAAAAGTCCCAAATTAATTTTGGCAAATAGACGCTGGAAAACGACGGTCGAATGAAAAGAGGTGGTGAAATAAACTTTACAAATACACCCCATGTATCACAAATAATTTTACAAAGTTCACCAAGGGTAACTTTGAAAAAATGTTAAAAAATTTAGATGACATCATCATTTAACGTCTGACAATAACGCCGTAAGGGGTGTCATTGTAATTTCTGATAAGATTGATAAGTTCCTGTAATTAGTTCTATAGGCAAGGGGTGTTTATGTAAATTTCCTTTAGTTAAATATGCTAATGATTAATGAAATTAAGTAATAAAACTAATTAATGAATGATTTTATTAAATAAAGATAATTAATTTAATTAAAAAACAAAGCACGTTAAGAAACAATTTACTTGAACATAATTAATTGATTGTTTAATGTTGTTATATGAAAGGAAATTAAATTAATAACTATTATAATTTAACTATATGTACTTTTGATTATGACAAAACATTTAATAATACTTGATTTTGAAATTGAAGATGTGGTTTTTCTTCAAATAATTGAAAGGAATTACATATATGGGTGTAAATCATGGTAACTTTCCTATTGATATCAATTATCAAAATTTGTAGGTGCTAATGATTTGGCATAAAATCTCAAACTGATGATTAAGTGCTATATTTACTTTTATTTGAAATGATCACAAACATTGTTTAGTTATTTTTTAATATATATATGTTTAAAATTGTCAGTTATTATATGGTTTGCGTCTGTCTTTAACTAAATTCGATTGAATTGTATAAGTTAAGTAACTTTTTGCTAATAAAAACAAGATATGAAGATTTTGATCATTACAATTAACATAAGCTAAGTAATTCATAAAACTTCAATTATTAGTTGTAAATTGTAATACATGTGAAATCTCATTTTGTTAAATATATAGACACAATATCATAAAATTACGATTGTTTGCTTGCAAAAGACAATAATGAATTTCTAATATGAGGCTCGTGAAGATTAGTGACAGAGATAAGCTAACAATCTATGTCCTCTGATTGTCAAAGGCGACAAATTAAGAGAGCTACTATATATGGACAATACGTGAAAACATGAAACAATATTAAAATATCACAAAGTAATCCACACTTAAACCAACGGACCAGATTGATACTATTTTTTATTCAAATTTTCAAACACTAAAAATAATTTTATATGATGCCACAATTTTTCTCAAAAATTTGACATAACAAATAAGTTTAAATATTTTCACATTTAGTGATGAAGGATGACTTCATAGATTGGAATCTTGTTAATGGAATTTGAACTGCATTCAAGTAAGAACGTTAATACCCTCCGATTCTTAAGTCGTATCAAATCGATATACTTGAATCTGAATAGCCAAGAATTGATTTTAGTGCAATATATTGCATAGCCGACTTTGTGGAATGATGGAGCACCGAGCATGTATACGTACCGAATCATCCACATAGGTTCGGGTCGGTCGAATTTATTAGGATCGACCTGATAAAAGACGCTCGAACCTAGGAGTCTTTGGTCATTTCATAGGATTTGAAAGGTTTATTTATCAATTGGTGATTGTTTTTGTAATCTGGATTTTCATGTGTAACATCAGCATGATGATCTAATGGCTATTGCATAGCAATCTAGTCCACATGGCAGAGGAAAGCTCGAGCACAACAATATGGTTAAGTAGGGCAATTAAGTCGATCCGGTTGAGGAGGTCGAGCAGTGCAATCTGGTCATTTTAGTTGAAAAGCTCGAGCAAAACAATCTTGTGGGTTTGACTGAGGAGCTCGAGCATAACAATCTAATCGAATATAGTCAATCTCAAATAATATTTGATTGTTATGTGTAAGTTAACTAAATGTCACATAAAATACCCCTTTTTCTCAGACAGTGAATACGTCATAACATCAATCATTATATCGAAAAATCTATTCGAATCTATTTCATTGATATCAAACTATAAAGATAAACTAATTAGAAATACTAGTATTAAACTAGATAATACTCACACTGCTGGAGGTTGAACCCATGACATCTTGGTCATTGAGTCTCAGCTTTAGCCAAAAAATACACAAAACATCACATATACAAAAGCCTAGCGATATTGCCAGAGCAACAATTGTTGATGCCAGAGCAAATCGTTTTAGTTGCCTAGAAATATTTGCTATAGCAACAAAAATTGCTGCTCTGTCAATAACGCCATGATGGTCCATATTTCCCAAAAGCTCAATCTACAAAACAAATTCAAATAAATTTATGTTTTAAAAATATCAACTGACTCACAAATATTTCAAGATACAAAACTTTTTCTTTAAATCTGAATAAATTCTCAATATTTTCTCGATTCTCAAAATCTACAGGAAAAATTATTGTTCAAATCCGATTTGGTCAAACTCATCCAACCATCAAGTAAGTGTATTACACTTTCTTTGTGATTGGTCAATTTACTGGGAGTTACATTCAATCACAAAACAAGTATATTACACTTACCATATAATTACTTTGGATTTGATCGAATATGGTGTAAGTAAACCTACAACTACAAGAAATTATTTTTTAACCCCGAAAATACAACATTTGTATTTACTTTTTTTGGATGGATACATATCCACTAATTCAATGCACATGGAAGATGTTGATATATGATTCATTAAGCACCAACAACAAATTTTCTGAAAGAATTTAAAGGCCATGTGGGGGCAATAATTAGAGAAGTTGTGGATATATATAGGTACCATTACCATATAAATATTATAATAAAAGTAGATCGAGATTTTATCCTATGGGCAGAAAAGGATATTTATTAAATTATTCATGAAAATTCAGTACATGTGCTTGCCTTTGCTTTGCACATGATGAAGAATTCTTGCCTGCTTACGACAAAAGTCCACGAAGATGCGTTGGATTGAATGAAGCACCGTCTTTTGAATTTCTTTTCTCAAGAAATTAAAACGTATGTTCAAGTACATTTTATTATTAATTATGATTAAATTAAAAAAAAGGGTACATTTTTATTTATTAATTTAATAGTAAAATTAATCTCCGGCAATGATCCATATTTTATTCTGTGGAAGAGCATTGGATTTAGGAAGTATGACACTAGTGTTCATTCTTTTTCTTGTCTTCTTATTTGTGGTTATTTGATCATATGATCTTTACATAATTTATTTTTAGAGAAATGATTTTCACATTATTATCATTACACCAAAATTACTGAATCAGTTATCAATTGAAATATAATTAAATTACGAAGAAAATCAATAATCAAACACTAATATTAAACTAAGAGAAAATGTCTCGCATTAGAAATTAAATCCATAACATCTTAGTTATGTGGTTTCACTCTAAGCAACGGACTATAACCTCATTCACCACATCTTTACATATTTTGTGTTATTCTTTTGAAAATTAATTCCAAGTTATAGCCTAATTATCTAGATAACAACCATTGAAATTAGGGTTGTCAATGGGACGGATTAGGAGCGGATCATGGTGGATCCGGATCCGAATCCAAAAATCATAAAAAGTATCTGAATCCGATCAAAGATCCTATCGGATATTCAAAAGTGCTATCGAATCTGAATTCTAAACAAATTCGATACCAGCACAAAGATCTGAATAAAAAAAAAATTATGTATATTTTTACTTAGAAATATGAAAAATTATAAATTATCTAATCCAAAGAAATTATACAAGTTAAAGAGGAATGAAAATTATGGTAGGTAATATGTAGGGTCATAATACAAAATTTACAAGTTCTATGATAAATGATAAAATACTAAACACCATTACTTATAATCTAGACTGCATGGATACGAATACGGCGATACGTTATAATACGATACAAATACGGCGATACGGATTTTTAAAATTTATAGGATTCGATACGGCAAAGATACGCATATAAAATAAAAATAATTTTATATTATGCATAACAACATAACTAATTTGATCCTTCTATTATACCACAAAAGAAATAGATCATATTTAAAATATATATTGTTTACTAGTTTAATTTCGGGTTGGACAACATCACATAAAAGTTATACACTAAAATTGTCCAAGACCTGTCAAAATACACAAAAGTTATATCAAAAATTGAAAAAGTTAGAAAAAACCCCGAATTGATTTGAAATTTTCAACTAAACATCACGAGGATGGACACCCGTATCCAAGACCATTCAAAATACACGTTTTTTTTTTAACTTTTAATTTATTAATTTTTTACCCGTAACTTTGCAAAACTAACAAAAACACCCCCTGCATATCCAAAACGTGTCCAAAACCTCCAGGATACTCCAAAAAAACGTACTGTACCCATATTCGAATGATTTTTTATTTAATTTAATTAGGATATTCCAGATGGCATATCCCACGCGTATCCGTATCCTTAAAGTATTGGATACTGCACGGGGCCATTTTTCGAAGTATCCATGCAACCTAACTTATAATTGAATGGATGTTAGTTTTTTGGTAATACTAACTTCGTACATGAAATTCCCTAAAAAAAAAAAAAATTGATACATGAACATGCTTCATTGGCAACATAATAACATAGTTTATCATAACTATAATTTATAGTAATAGTCTTTTTCCTTCTTTTATTAAGTATAAATCAAACAATATGATAATGTTGTTTTTGAAGTAAAGTATTTTCACTTGTAGCTATCAATATTATTATTCCAAGTCAACATAACAAATTTTCAGAAAAGAAGTGAACATTAGAGAAAAAAAATTTGAAACATAAAAGTTAAATGTATATAGTATTATATTATATATTAGTCGGACGTAGGTCTTTAGCGGGTCAGATCAGACTAGATCCATATTCACTCTATATAATTCGAAATACAAATTTTCTTAATCGGATCAGGTCTTTCGAATAACTAATCGGACAATTATTCTAATAAATCATACCGAAATCGAATTCGATCCGAATTGAAATCCGCCCATTGACAGTCCTATTTGAGATATCCAATGATATTTCAAATCAGTTTTGGCCCAGAGCTTCGTCTAGCCAAATGGGCCAAAACTGACCACCTTCTATGTCTAGCTTAGTATTAAGCGGAACATCCATTTAGCTCAAAGGCCCAAACATCAAAATAGTATGTTGGAATGAGTTGAAGCTCATATTGTAACCCTTTTTTTTTTTTTTTTGATAATTTAAGCTCATATTGTAACTTTTAACTCCACTGGATTTCATACATATATTCATCTATATAACGAGATGTTGTTTGAAAGAAAAAATAGTTCATTAATACTCCCTCCGTTTTCTTTAATTGTCTTAATTGAGGATTGCACACGGATTAAAAAATATAATAAATAGTCACTTTTTTTAATTAAAAACTCCAAAATACCCTTTTAATCAAATAATAACATCATTAATTAGCATTTATTACAAACATTAACAAGAAGGGTAATATTGGTTGAAAACAAGTAATTTTACATTGAAATCCTAAAATCACAAATAAAAGTAAAAAAAAAAATTGCCAAAGCGATAAATGAAAAAAAACGGAGAGAGTACTTTATAAAAAAAATAAATCTTCCCTTTCATTTATTTTTTTAATTTAATTAGTTGAATCCATGAGAAGATAAACTTAATCCAAAAACACTTAAATTACTTCTATTTCCTTAAATAAGAATATAAAGATTCACGGGGTCATATCATTGTCTATAATCAAGTCGTGTTCATCCAAAAGAGGAAAATGTTGCACTAGGACGAAGATTACCTTATGCACTTCGGTGACTGTAGGTTCCCTTGTAGAAAAAAAAAAAAAAAAAAGACAATGTTGGGGTTTATATGCAATATCCAATTGGTTTTAAGTTTTAACCCAATTTGATTAAGTGTATAAAACTAAATGAGAAATTGAAGCAAGAAGAGCTTCATCCCACATAGTTCTGGATAGTAAAACTTTAGTTATCTATAAAGCTAAAATTGAGTATAAAGGATGCCCCTTGGCCGTACCAAGCTTTTAGAGTGGTTAAGATTTAGGTGATCAAAGGTTCCCAAATACATGCGTCGTCGACACAATCTCTATATATATTAATTTTGGTGAAAATTTAATGAACTTTATGGCTCAAAACAAAATTCTTATCAACAAACCCAATTTTATACATCCAAACAAGGTACATTGTATATCGAATTCACCTTGCTCCTCTCATCTTGTGTTAAAATGGGCAGCTAATACGGGCCTATTGTTAAAATGGGTTAGGCCCTAGATTAGAGGTGAGATTATTTATCAGTTTTATTCTGTGTTGGCCATATATTGGACCTGTTTGTAACGGGCCTCAACATATCATTTATAGACTAGTTGGTGCTTAACTGGGCCGGAATTCCTGTATAGGGCTTGTTCACCCAGTGGCCCTCAAGAACCGGTAAAACCTTTTTAATATTTGTAATCTCAAGTGGGGATTAACATAAAATGGATTCAACCAAATATTTGGGCTTAGAAAGTTTGCAAGATGTATCTTTTTATTTAGTTCGTAATTTTCTTTGTTAAGTCGGAAAAACTAGTGGGACATTATGGAGATGGAATTGCTAACTATGATGAATGCGACTAGGATATGATGTCGGAATAGATCGATTTTATATCACTATTCAATTCGAATTAGCAAGCAATGTCTCGTTCAATCATCAAGTAAAGTGCAATACATGCATGTTCAAACACGATCTAAACGACAATTTCCCCGAATAAATTTAGGGATGGACATTGGATTCGGATAATTCAAACCCAAACCCGATCCATTTATTTTTAAAAACCCAAACGGGATGGGTATTTAGAGTTTGGATACCCGAATTTGAAAAACTCATTTTTTATTACGAAATTATGGAACGAATCTGAGACTGTGTTTTTCAGCCCCAAAAGCCAGACCCCGCCTATATTAATTATACTTAATAGTTTTATCTAATTATTAGACAATTTAGTTAATTTATTACTTCATACAATTTTTTTCAAATTTGTTTGTTCTCTTAATTTTCCTTTTAGTTTCATGAACATGTAGGGGTGTAAACGAGCCGAGTAGTATCGAATGGGACATAGTTCAAACTTGGTTTGAATTTTATCGAGCTTGAAATTTTGTGTTTGAGCTTGGTCTGATTTCCTAACAAACCGAGCTCAAATAAGCTTTTATCAAAGGAGCTCGAGCCGAGTAAATAGTAGGTTGATATTTTAAATCTATTTTTTTTTTCATATTTAGCTTATCAAACGAAAAATCATGTTCAAGCTTGTTTGATTTGTTTGATGAACCGAGCACAAACGAGCTTTTATCGAACAAATTCGAGCCGAGTATCGAATAACATGATTTGATTTTCAGCCTATGAACATGGTCTGCTTTTGAGTTTGGACAATTAAATGGAACTATAAACTAAAGATTGTCTAGATAATGTTTTGTAAACCTTATGTAAATTTTTTTTATTTGGTTTTCAAAGGGTTTAATTCCCTTTGAGGCGGATTGGGTACATTAAGTGGTTGCCTCTTCCAACAGGAATTCGAACATGAGTCCGCTACTTTGTAGTGACTAGTTTCTTCCACTAGACCGATCACCTAGTTGGTCAACCTTATGTAAATAATGGATAATAAGTTATTTAATTTAGCAAAGAAACGAAAATGATTATGTAATTTTTTTTGTTTTGTTAAAAAATTTGGAACCCGTAATCGCGTCTCGTCCTGCAGTAATTCGAGTATCTATTTTTGGGTATCCGAATGATTTCGAGACGAGTTTGGGACTTAAACAGTTCCAAAATTTATTGTATCCGTGTCTCTAGTCCCGAACCGTTCCCAAACCCATGCCCACCCCTACTTCAAAGAATATGTTACGACAAAATTCCGCAATTTGTATGGACCAGTTTATATATATATTTCTGTGTTATTTTATCAAAGTTAATTTACCCTTCTATTTATTTTATGTGAATCAATTTATATATCTGTTTTTGTGAATCATTTAACCCGTAACATTTCAATTTTTTTGAAGTATATATTATGCGTTTGAATTTGAATTTGCTTCATCAATTTAGAATTTTTATTCGTTTAGATATCCGATAAATAAGATTCTATTAGGAAGATCCATAAATTGAAATACATACAATGAATATGAATTTAGATAGATACAATTTATTAAAAACCCGAATCCCACAACAAAAAGTAAATTATGTAGTAAATAACATTTTATCTATACATGTAACATTGATAATGTTATATCATCAATTTAACAAATAATGAGTTAATATTTCATTAATAATCTTACCTATGCATATTTTCTTCTACCAACGTAAATTTATTTGATACAATAGTTTATAGTTTATATAAAATCAAATTAAAGTTCTCTAACGTGATATGTTAAATTATTTAAGTTAGGTTGTTAAATGGGTTAATATTAATCTATTATTTTTTTGGAGTTTAGTGAACTAGTAAAAAGTTGAACACTTGAGCTAAGTTGAACGAAAATGCGACGTAAACAAACCTTTTGAAATAAAAAATAATAGTTGATATTTTATTGGATCTGAAAAATATTTGAAATCCGATCAAAATAGAGAAAATTTTGATGTAATTGAAATTTTAGAACCGAGCTAAATACGAACCAGATTGAAATTTGATCCAGTAAAAATAAAATTGAATAAAGTATAGCATTTCCACTTTTATCAACAAACAATATATTAGGTAAAAAAATTGTTTAAACCTGATCTACGAAATTTTTCTAAACAGTGTTCTTGTTAGGTAAAAAATTTGGTTAAAATTTATCTATGAAATTTTTCTAAATAATGTTCTTGTTTATATATCACATCATATAAGAGAACATGACATTATTAAAGTAAATAAATAATGTAATGTATAGGAAGATTGAGAAATTGAAAAATCAGTTTAATTTATTTGGTTTTTGTGTTGAGTCGGTTGGTCGGTCTGGTGGTTTAGCGATTTTATGGAACAAGAATCTACAGGTGGATCTTCAAAGTTTTTCGGCTAACCATATTGATATCCATGTTTCTGAGTCTGATAATAGTACGGGGTGGCGCTTTACTGGTTTTTACGGTGAACCTGATTCTGCTAACAGGAAAAAATCTTGGGACTTACTCCGCTTACTTGCTTCGAAGAGCTCGAAACCGTGGGTCTGCATTGGTGATTTTAATGCTCATCTCTACCATTCCGAAAAAGAGAGTACAACTCGTACCCCTGGGTACCAACTCCGAGACTTTAGAACTGCTCTCCATGATTCCGGCCTTCGAGATATCGGTTTTTCTGGTTCGCCCTTCACCTGGACAAATAAATGGGAGTTTCCGCGTACTGTTAGCGTTAGAATTGACAGAGCTTGCGTTTCCGATAACTGGCTGCAAAAATTTCCATTTAGTAAGGTTGAACACCTGAAATTCGGGGGCTCGGACCATTGCCCTATTCTATTGAGAATTCTAGACCGTGAGTTGCATCAGCAAGGGAGAAACAGAAGAGGGTTTAAGTTTGAATCTATGTGGCTGGAAAATAATGAATGCCCTGAGGTTATTAAAAACTTGTGGGACGATCAGTCCTCTGTTACCGATTCGTGCATCTGGCGAAAACTCGATTTATGCAAGGAGAAATTAGAGACTTGGAGTAAGGATTCATTTGGGGGAGTCCAGAAAAAAGTTGCTAAGATCCGCAAGAAAATTCATGCATTAAATCTGGGGACGGTCTCGAACAATTCAAGAGAGGAGGAAAAGAAGCTGTATTTGGAATTAGAGGGACTTTTAGATAAGGAGGAACAAATGTGGCAACAAAGGGCTAAAGCTCACTGGATGAAAGAAGGGGACCGCAATACGAGATACTTTCATAGTCGAGCTTCGGGGAGAAGAGATAAGAATACAATTTCGGGGGTTAGAAATGAAGATGGCACTTGGTTCACAAAGCCGGCAGATATTGAGCGGGTAGTTGGAGACTATTTCAGTAATATTTTCACTTCTAGCCAACCGTCTCGGGAGGAGATCAATCTGGTCCTTGGTGCTTTGGAATCGAGGGTGAGTTCCGATGATAATCACTTGCTACTTCAGCCGTACACTGCTAAAGAGGTATTCTGTGCCCTTTCTTCTATGTACCCACTTAAGTCCCCGGGGCCTGATGGCTTCCCCCCTTTATTCTTTCAAAAGTTTTGGCCTGTTGTTGGTTCTGACGTTGTTAAGTGGGTGCTGGGTTTTTTGAATGATGGTAGTTTTGACCCTTCTTGTAATTGTACTAATATCGTCCTTATTCCTAAATGCAAAAATCCCGAGTACATGACCCACTTCCGTCCCATTAGCTTGTGTAATGTTGTTTATAAAATTGCTTCTAAAACACTAGCTAACCGTTTAAAACCCATTATGAACAAAGTTATCTCTGACTACCAATCTGCTTTTGTTCCGGGTAGACAAATCACGGATAATGTTCTTGTTGCCTTCGAGATTAACCATTTTTTGAAAAACTATAATAAGAATAAGGTAGGCAAAATGTCTCTTAAACTGGACCTCAGTAAAGCCTATGATAGAGTTGAGTGGGAGTTTATTAGAGCTGTAATGATCCGACTAGGTTTTGCCCCGCAATTTGTTGAAATCATTATGACATGTGTTACTACGGTTTCCTACTCATTTGTGCTGAATGGTGCTCAATTTGGTGCTGTTACTCCGGGAAGGGGAATCCGCCAAGGAGATCCCCTGTCCCCTTATCTTTTCCTTTTCTGTGCAGAAAGCTTGAGCTCACTTCTCAGCCAGGAGGAGAATCGAGGACATATTCATGGGATTTCTATCTGCAGAGGAGCTCCTACAGTCTCTCATCTTTTATTCGCTGACGATACCCTCATTTTATGCCAAGCTACAGAGGAGGCGGCTATCCGAATCAACAACCTTCTTCATGCTTATGGAGCAGCCTCGGGTCAGAGCATCAATTTTGACAAATCAAGCGTAGTGTTTACAAGAAATATGGATGAGAGTTTAATTGAGCTGATCCTTCAAGTTCTTCCTCTCCGAAGAGAATTAAAACACGACAGATACCTCGGTCTTCCCCTCTCCATCGGAAAATCCAAGCGAGAAGTCTTTGACTATATCCGCGAACGAGTTTGGGCTCGGCTGCAAAGCCTAAGATCGCGTACTCTCTCTAAAGCTGGGAAGGAAATCATGATTAAGGCAGTCATTCAGGCTATCCCTTTCTATCTTATGAGCTGTTTTAAGATTCCCGGTTACCTCATACAAGAAATCGAGTCCATGATATCTAACTTTTGGTGGGATGAAAACAGCACTAAAAGAATTCATTGGAAAAATTGGAGTTCGTTATGTAATAGCAAAAGGGACGGAGGCATTGGATTTCGAGATTTGAACTCCTTCAATGTGGCTCTACTTGCTAAGCAAGCATGGCGAATTTTAACATCTCCTGATACTCTGTTAAGTCGCATACTGAAGGCCCGCTACTTCCCACAAACTAACTTTCTGGACTCACAACTTGGCTCTGCACCCTCTCTCACTTGGCGCAGCATTTGGAACTCAATCGATCTAATTAGAAAAGGGGTACGGTGGAGAGTAGGAAATGGTAACAACATATGTATTTGGGGTGATAATTGGATTCCTAGGGATAATTCTTTCAAGATCATATCGCCTCCTCGCCTTCTTCCGGAAAACGCCAAGGTTTCGGATTTGATTGACCAGGACTCTAGATTCTGGAATAGGGAACTTGTTGAAAACTTGTTCCTTAACGATGAGGCTCGGCTGATCCTCTCCATCCCACTCGGCAATTTTGACAGCCCGGATATTATGATTTGGCACTATGAACGCAATGGTGTTTTCACGGTCAAATCAGCCTACAAACTACACCGTTTCTTTAAAGAGTTATCTTCCATTTCATCGTCCGGCAGCACCAGCTCCCCTCTCAATCCGACTTGGAACCGTATCTGGTCTTTAAAAACCCCGCCAAAGATCAAGCATTTCATGTGGTCCTGTTGCATAGGCTCGCTACCTGTCCGTAGTGCGCTGAATCGAAGGAAAGTACCATGTGAAGACACTTGTCTCCGCTGCGAATCTGAAGAGGAAACGGTTCTTCATTGCCTACTACGCTGCTCCTTTGCAAGACAATGTTGGGCTCTCTCCGGAATTCCATATACTCATTATATGCATGACTCTCCTGAGGTTAGTGATTGGTTTAACCATCTCTTTTCCTGTTTGGATTCTTTTGAATTGGGTGCTGCAGTTTGCTTGGCTTGGTGGATATGGTTTGGTCGTAATAAATTGCTTTGGGATAATAAACTAATCCTGCCGGATGAATTGATTTCTCTCTCCCGAAATTTTTATCAAAGATTCAAAGAGTCCTCTTCTCGCATTACCGTCTTCAAGGAAAACAGGCCTCCTAAGTCGTCATGGAAACCTGCAGCTGCTGGAAATGTTAAAATCAATGTGGATGCTGCAATTGATCGAACAAATGGCTGCTTCGGTATAGGTATCATTATCCGAGATCAATTTGGTTCGTGTGTTCATTGGAAATCTGAAAAGTTTAATGCTCACTTGGACCCTGAAGCTGCCGAGGCCTTTGCCTTAAGGAAAGGTTTGGAGTTTGGAATCTTGATGGGGTGGAGAAATATAGAGTTAGAAGGCGATTGTTGCTCAGTGGTTAACGTTGTCACTAACCATAGAAGCAGGACGTTTTTTCATCCTTTGGGGGCGATCTTTGATGACATCTTCTCGTTAGCTGCTTCACTTGACTTCTTCTCATGCTCTCATGTGTTTAGAGAAAGCAATTCGGTGGCCCATGCATTAGCGAAATTAGCTTTTACTAGTCTTTCGGACACTGTTGTCCTTCCCGGTTATATTTGTGATCTTGTTAACATTGATATTTCTCATTAATATATTTTTACCCTCGGGTTTTCTCAAAAAAAAAAAAAATAATGTAATGTATTTACAACCGTACGATTTAAGAAAATCTCCTAAACCATGATTTGCCATTGTAGGATGTGTATTGACAACAACAATACAAAAATTTCACATTAATTAGTGCTTTTATTGTGAGTTTCAAAGCTTTCATTTGATTAGGCACACTTATCGATGATTAAACCTTAGCAGCTGCTGCATGATTGGTTTGATGACATCATCAACTCCATCTACGAGTCCATTAGACCTTTATTAATTAATTAAACTATTTATATTTTCATTTAAAATATCCTCAACTTAAAATATCCTCAACGTAATCAGTGCTCTCAACGGTTTTCCACCTTTTCCTGCAGAAAGAAATAAAGCTTGAGAACAAAATTATTCCTAATTTATTAGTCATAATAATTTCAGAATAATTATATACTAAAAATATGTAATTTACGGTTTCATGGTTTCTTGAATAATTTGTTTTCGAAACGATTTAACGACGACGTGAATATATGATTACTTTATGTACATAATCAATTATCATCGAAGTATAAAGATAATTAGAGGATGTTAAGATCAATATTAAATTAAATAAATATTAATACTTATGGGCTCAATTTCAATTTTTTAATTTTGACATTAATTAGTTAAAATCTGAACTTTTGTTAATAGCCTACGATCTAATGAGCGAATAATTTGTTTTAATAATTGGAGGTGGAATTGCAACTTGGAATTATAAGATCCAGGTGTTGGAGCATGGGATAATTTTGGGACACGTGGCTGTGATTTAGGGAGATTTAGAGGGGATAAGCGTCATTATTTAAAGGCTAAAGAACTAAAATTTGCATGCACTAAATTCCAAAAACTCACGTATAAGGTTGGACATTGTTATATGTTCCAATTAAAAACTAGCTAGGGTCAAAAGGATTACGATCATTATCTCCTATTTTTAGCTTAAAATATGTTGTAAGAAATTAACAGTAGATTTGTTTCTTATTTTTCAATTTACACACTCCACGTTGAAAAATTCTCGGAATCCGACAAAAATTCTGATTAAAATTAGAATTTAGTCATCGTGTGAAAATGATCCTCATGAACACATGGGTACGCTTTTGCCCTCGCGGGACACGAATTTTCGGAAGACAAGAGGTGACCTACTTTTGTTAGGAATAGACGAGTAAATTTGTTTTGTGTTTCTATTAGTTGCTTATTGGTAGACACGAAAACAACATTTAATGATGTGAGATATGTTGGGATACCTCGGTTGTCAAAACAACGAAAGTGCGGAATTTAAAATTTTTCCGAGGCACCTATCAGTCCCATAAATCTATCTCCATATTATGTATACGAAAAGGTTAAATCAAACAATAATAAAACAAAAGAGGGTGATATGCGATATACCTCACCACAACACGGTGGTTACCTCCAGGCTTTTTGTCTGATTCTTAACTGAGTGATCCAACTGTCTCACCTCCAGAATGCATCCACACCAGTTAGATTGTAGCAACGTCTCCAAGTCACAGGCTACGAACTAGATCTTCAAGATTGTCAACTAAGGAATAGGCAGATCTAGATCCAGATCTTAGATCCAGATCCAGATGGGAGAGACAACAAGGAAGAAGGGGTGGCTACAGGACTTTCGATTCCAGGGCATGGGGGCGGCTAGGGTTTGGATCGGCTAGGGTTGGCCAATTTTTACATTTTAATTTTCCGCTTTCTTTTTCCTTGTTAGTTTATGCATTAGTCTTAGGAAGATATATGATGAGTTATATTTATAAGAGGAGAATCCTTCTATCATTCTCTTATTAGATATCTCATCAAGATTTGGTAAATCTTTTCCTTATCACAATAGGAAACAAGATTTGACCAAATCTCTTGCTTGTTATTTGTTAAACAAGAAACAAACTCTTCTACCTTACCCACTAGCCAAAATCGCCCCATGTCTAATAATTAGCCAATCCGAAAATTGCCAATTATTTATTCTTCCATCTTTATTAATTAATTAGACATTAATTAATTAGATATTCGAATTAATAAATCTCTTCTTTGAATTAACACTTTAATTCATGAACTTTCATTTAACTACCTTAAATCATTCATTTCCTTTTATGACTGTCACTGTCCAACTGTATTGTGTGTGACCCTCTGGGTTCACAATCAATTGGCAGCAGGCCCACGACTTTCTTGATTTAATTAATGAGCAATTAATTGCTCCAATCAATTAAATACTTTTAATTGACCACTCCATAATTATTTTTTTTATGAGTACCGACACTTCATGGTCGATGTCTAGCCACAAGCCCATGAAGTCCAACTTCAGGTGAATTGATATTTGTGAACCTCACCTCTTATAAATGTCATGTACATACGGTCCTTCTAAAGACTAATTTCTCGACCGAGACCTATGGTGTATGAATTGATCGGCACCTCTAATTATCTCGATTCTGTACTTTCTAATTCTGGATAATAATTCCAATGTGACTGCTAAATTTGGAAACCCCTTTTCAAATCCGTCACTGACCACGGCCGTGGGTTTCTCGGAACTATTATCTAAGAACGTACAGAAAATTCTCCCACCTTATCAGGATGAGTCGATAGATCCTTTCTTAGTACTAACCACTCGCGTACACAACTGTACATACCCAACTTAGGCACATTATAGTCAGGCTACGTGACCAGTACCTAAATCTAAGTACGCACACTCATGCACCGAATTCGCCCTAGCACCTCAAGTCCAAATACTAAATCGTACACTATTATAAGCCTTGAGAAACATCCCATCACCGATATGCGTCATGCGCTTCCACAATGGGTTTCTCTGTTCGGGTCGTTCGATGCGTTCGATCCTCTCTATCGAACCACCTACTCATATGCACTGACATCAAAATGTCTTGTTCATGAAACTCTACAAATTCACTTCATATGAATCGTGCATAATCGTACAAGTCTAAGCGATTCCTTCGATACCCCGTCTCGTTCGGAATATATGACTTGGAACGTGTTTTAAGATCACGAGCAGAGACTATTTCATGATTGGACTCAATACTGAAGTAAATCGTCCCATAGTCTAATGTGACCTAGGATTTCATCCAATCGCTTAGATAAGTTTGCGAGAGATGAAGTTGGCCATTGTTTAATTTACGCACTATAAATAAACGGGCGTATTAACTATAAACCATAAGAAAATAGTCCTCTTACAAGCTAATTAATATCGGCTTGCTGGGCAATATCCATATTGAATTTATTCAATATTTAGTCTATGTACTTAGATTCAGAGAATTGCAACATCTACTTTGCTCTATCTCCATAGATACGTATTGCCAGTACGTGAGATGTAATTCCCAAATCTTATCATGGAGAATTGCGTAAAGAACACGTTTTCGTATGTGCTTGATATTTTGATATCGTCCTTGATATACAGAACATCGTCATGTTACGTTACGAACTTAACTATGCTCCCGCAGATCCTTTTGCACAATTGGTATACATATGCCTTTTGACAAAGTCAACAGTCTTGATCAACTTATCAAGTTGCATGTTCCAAGGTCGGGATTTGAAAAGTCATAGATTGACCTTTGGATTCGAATAAAGATCTTCTTATCAATTTTTTTAAATTGTGAGAGGCATGATTCATATCCAATAGTCATATTTTGATAGTCAAACCACCCTTCTATGGCTAATAGTTTCGAAATGGATTTTAACGTTGCAAATGGAGAGAAGGTATCTTCATTAGTCCTTAAAAGCTTTTTGAAGAATGACCTATCGCCATTAAGCGAGTCAAATAAGTTGAAACTTTCCATTTCGGATCTTATGGCCTCATGCAATGTCCCTTATTTTATGTTAAACATAATTTCTTTGTAATCTTGGATCAATATCCAATTTCTCAATTTCGTAAAATGGAATTTTGAGTTCCATACGAATTTAATTGGATTACGAAGTGTTTGTGCGTGACTCGGTTCAGTAGGTTTCAGGGTTTGCTCCCACTGTTTGTGGGGATGGGTCCATATCTTGGACTTCATCAAGTTCTATGTCATTCCCTATTTCCTTTGACGAGGATTTCATCAGTAGAGGAACGGGCAAACTTTCTTTTCTCATTGTCGTAGAACAGGTATCCAATGGATTTCGTTGGATAACCCACAAATTTTGTACGAATCGAATCTACTATCCAATTTCTCGTACAAGGGTATTATGCCATGTAATAAATGATACGTCTGTGTAAGGACTTACTTCTAAAGGTACTAGCTTAAGTATCTTTGAAGAGTCAGGGGAGGGTATCCCTTATAGTGAACAAGGAAGTTCAGCGAAATCACAATCGTGAAATGAAGTAAGTTTAACAAAGTCCGATCTCTTCTTAGTTCGCTGCATGAGAATTCTATTCTCGTTTAGATAATCGAGGAATTAATTACTTATGTTTCGGCAAGTTTGATTAGATCAAAATGCTTTCGACATAATGCACTTAATTACTTCATTTCCAAAACTTATGTTGAATATTTCAACAGTTTTAGAATTGTACTTCACAAAGTACATATATGCTTTGTCGATTAAAATAATCGTAAGTATACATGAAGTAACGTCCTTTTGAATTAACCCTTTAGTTCTCCACATTTATCCTTATGGATTAAATCCATTCGGTTGATATGCTTATAATGCCTACCAAACGTTAATTTCGGTCATCATTCCTTTGAGACAAGATTCGTAAGTTTCAAATTCATCCAAGTTCTATATTTCAAGAGCTTTAGATGAAAACTTCCTATGGAATCCTTCTTTTGGAAGAATGTCCAAAATAAGCATTTCAAGTATGTGGATGATTATCCAGTTGTTTTTCTTTTCTCGATTTAGCATATAGTTTATTAATGTTTTTGGTTGTTTATCATTGTTTCATTTCTATGCTTTAAATACATTCCATTCATAATGGTAAAGCATCAATATTTATACAAACTAAAAAGCTTTAATTAAATAATATTCCATTCATAATGGTAAAGTAATGTTGTCTTGTACAAAAATTCGAAATGATGCTAAAAAACAAAATAAAACTAGAAACTCATGCTAATACGAAAAACTAAGTAAAACTCTTTTGCCAAAAAGTGAAGTCTAGATTCTTCTTGACTCAATTCCTGAAGCAATTTTCCCTTATTCATTGAAGCGATGATTGCCTCTGTCTGTGAAGACGTGCCCTCCCTCCCAAGGGCAAGGGAATGCCATCATCATCTGCATACTATTTTACAGACGTGAGGGTCTATGAGATGTTATACATCAATAGAAATAACTAGGTCATTCTCTTCAGGAATTTCTTTCTAGCAGGATCCTTAGTTCTCTATCTTTCTTACACAAGGGGCAATCCCTTCTTTCACTCAGACACAATCCATGTAGATGGACTTTCTCATATTTGTCTAACAACTTGTGTAAATCATTTGTTTTAATTCCAAAACACGGAATTTCACAATGATACACAAAATGAGAAAATGAGTCAGACAAGCCGTTGAGAATAATTTCTATCTCATCATCTTGATTCAAATCAACGCCTAGCTTTTTTATTCGATTCATTATCTTGATTAGGTAAGAACAATATTCTCTAACATTGTTAAACCCAACCATTCTTGTCTCGTGGAGTGAATACCTCATGCTTTGTGCCAAAGTTTGTTCGGACATGATTGTGGATTTTAATGGCTATAGTAAACAACTTAAAAGACAACAATAAGCAGACAACTTTAAAAATAATACTTATAATTAACGAAAATTAGACTTTTTATCGAAAAAGTTCCCCCACTATTTTTATTGAAACAATAACCCTTTCTAGTTTCGGGAAATTCTATTTCCTAGTAGGTCTTGACGTCCCAACGGCCATTAATTGCACCCACGACTCGTGCCCATACAACCAATTCCCTAGGTAGGCATAATTATTGCCAATTGTGTCATTACACAACCTTCAAGCTATTTTGCCTTGGTTTTCGCATTTATCTAGCACTGCTATATCATAAATGTTACTACTCGTTAAGTCTAACCCATTAATCATGATAAGCAACGAGCCCGGTCATGAAATCCCTGTAACTGGTTATCGGTCGATTTTCACGTCCCGACCAGACCTCACCCTTGTCGAATTTTTAAGAAAACAAAAATCAAGGAATTTCGCGTATTGTCCCTTTCTTCGACTCAGGTGCCAGACTCTAGATCACCTCTCTCAATAAGTAGACAACATACACTAGTTCCTATTAATGGAAGGCTTGGATTTATAAAACCTCATTTTATAGTTAGCCCAATATGACTTAATATTTATTCAAGAGGGAATTTTCAGTTTTGAAAGTTTGAATAAACTCTCCTCGAGATCTCTCCGCATTAATTATGCTTTATTTTTTATTTACGATCTAGATACTAGCGCACATCACACACAAGCCAATCATAAATCGATAAATAAATTAAAACCATACAAGCCTAACATGCATACTACCACAATATGTTTTCGATCGGGAGACTCCTATGCGGGCCATCATTGAGCCATGATGTTGGCCCAATTGGTCAATCTAAAGGGTTCTCAGAGGACCTAGGCTATTACATAAATAACCATGCATACATGACCTTCAACTCTTCTTGGGCTCCCACCTTGCTTGTAACGGGCCTCCATTCTAAACTAATAAAACAGTAAAACCCTAATCTATTACAAAGGCTCGCTGGCCCAATAAAAACCAAACAATAAATTAAACCAATCACATCTACCCTAGGGTCAAGACTCGGCACGATCGAAAACCATGTAAACAGTTCACGTAGAGCAAGAAACAAGCAAATATCTTTTACGTTGTTCTTTCTTATTCTTAAAACTCCCTTTTAAAAATAAACTACCTATGCTTCTTACATTTAGTCACTACTAATTATGACAAAATAAATTCTCGGGTAAACAAAACAAGTTTTCTGCATAAAATCAGATTCGCATTTTTCAACTTTTGAAAATTGCAGTTCGTTTCGGAAATTGCACTTTTAACCCCAAAGTTTTTGAAAATTGCAGTTCGGCCCCTCAACTTTCAGAAATTGCACTTTTAACCCCAAAGTTTTTGAAAAGTTACAAAACAACCCCAAAAACGGTTTCGGCCAGAGGACCAGAAAATAAAATTTTGAATCCAGAAAATTTTTCAAATTTTGCAAACAGACCCCTGAACTTTCGAAAATTACAAAATAGTCCTTTCATTTTTTGAAATTGCAAAAACGACCAAAAATTACGTATGACCAGAATTTCAAAGACAGTCCAGATTTATCAAAATATTTCCAGAAACAGAAAATAATTTTTCAGCCCTAATTTTCATGATTTACGATTTTTAGCACAAAAAGTCCTGAAGTTTCGAAAAACTATAAATTTGTCACTGATCCGAAAAAACAGTTTTACCCAATCATAGATCTAGTCATAACAAGTAAGAATCAACACACAGAACATAATAATCACAAGTATCCATATACTTTATTACGTTCAGGACTTTTCGCATAATAATAATGGAGTTGGCTCTGATACCACTGTTGTGATACCTCAGTTATCAGAACAACGAGACCTAGGGTGTGTGAATTGATCGGCACCTCTAAGTATCTCGATTATGTACTTTCTAATTCTGAATAATAATTCCAGTGTGACTGCTAAATTTGGAAACCCCTTTCCAAATCCGTCACTGACCACGGCCATGGATTTCTCGGAAGTATTATATAAGAACGTACAGGAAATTCCCCCACCTTATCAAGATGAGTCGATAGATTCTTTCTTAGTACTAACCACTCGCTTACACAACTGTACATACCCAACTTAGGCACATTATAGTCAGGCTACGTGACCAGTACCTAAATCTAAGTACGCACACTCATGCACCGAATTCGCCCTAGCACCTTAAGTCCAAGGACTAAATCGTACACTATTATAAGCCTTGAGAAACATCCCATCACCAATATGCGTCATGCGCTTCCACAATGAGTTTCTCTGTTCGGATCGTTCGATGCGTTCGATCCTCTCTATCGAACTACCTACTCATATGCACTGAAATCAAAATGTCTTGTTCATGAAATTCTACAAATTCACTTCATGTGAATCGTGCATAATCGTACAAGTCTTAGCGATTCCTTCGATACCCCGTCTCGTTCGGAATCTATGACTTGGAACGTGTTTTAAGATCACGACCTTAGAGACTGTTTCATGATTGCACTCAATACTGAAGTGAATCGTCCCATAGTCTAATATGACCTTAGGATTTCATCCAATCGCTTAGATAAGTTCGCGAGAGATGAAGTTGGCCATTGTTTAATTTACCTCCTATAAATAAACGGGCGTATTAATTATGCAATTTAACAATGCAATTTCAAAATTGTCAGAAAATAGTCCTCTAAATTGGGTTCAAATATGACCCAATTCAACCAAAGTTTAGTCCAATCAAGTTCAAGGCAACTGCTTGTCCTCATGAGAAATTTAGATCACCTCTTGAAAACGACTTACAAGGGTGTTTGCTAAGTAATAATCAAGTAATCGATTGAAAAATCTCCTACGAGCTATGGCCTCCGAGGCCTACAACTCTAATATCATCTCGAAGAATCGCCATATCGATCTTCTAGCCTCCAGAAGCAGACTGCTGAATAGTACCTTACGATATAAGAAGCTTATCTATATGGCCACGACTTCCCTCAGAGAGGCTAAAAGGGATTCCCCGCTCCCCCCTTGCCAAAAGAAAACGTAACGACAATTTTTGGCTGACTTGGAAACAAAAGGGTAGAACAATGTTAATGCCGCACGAGCATACTCATAGAGATGTTACATAATAGAGTCTGCATAGTGATGCGGTTATAAGTCTCAGGAACCAAATCTCAAAAAATTCGACCAACTTCGCTTCAAAATATGGATAAATGTTCTTAGTGCTCTTGCAAAACAGGAAAAAGGCTCGTCAGGGTTGTGTCGACGGACCCTCATCTAATGCATAAATCAATTTAAGAAACTGGAACTTAAAGGTAAGAAAAATGCAGGTAAAGTGATTATTAGGTTCATAAGAGTTGTACATTTGAGGTTCTTATAAGTGAGGAAGATCTCCTTGGAAGGAAGAAGTATCCATAATTAAATGACATGATCTACATGAGATTTGGGTGGTTAACATGAATGTTTTCATAATCCCTTCATGATAGGGACTATAGTTATTATTTATTATTTATTTTTTGGTACAAAAGGGCAAGTAAAGAACAACTAACTATCCCCTTCTAACAATTCCAACAAATTCTGGGGAGGGGTATCCCAGCTTTATGTTTCTCTTGACCGGGTGTGTCATTCCAACAAATTCTGGGGAGGGGTATCCCAGCTTTATGTTTCTCTTGACCGGGTGTGTCCCATTTTCGAAAGTGCATCCGTACAAGTATTTCCACTTCTTACAGTATGGTTGATTCTACATTCCCAAAGCATTCGAATGAGCCCTACAATCTTCAATAATAAACCCAAGTGGGTGCGTCTTCGTATCGGCTGTTTTGATTAGATTCAAAGCAACCTCTGAATCCAACTCCAATTCCACTCTTCTAAGTCTTCTTTCCCATGCTAAAACCAAGCCTTCTCTCGCCGCCATAAGCTCCACTGCAGTGATAATAGTGTCGCCCAAAAACTTTGCGAATCCAATAATCCATTTTCCGTTCTCATCTCTAATGAGGCCACCAGCCGCAACATTGTGCTTTGTAGTCAGAACGCTGCTATCTGTGTTAATTTTGAATCATCTCCTATTCGGCCTCTTCCATTTGACCAAACTCATCTCCTTTTGACATCTTCCGGCGATGGAGGGAAAAGCTGAGTCGATGTCTAAGGCAATAAATTTAGCAGCAACGATAACCTGTTGGGGACTCTCAACTTTATCCTCAAAGATCCTCTTGTTTCGTGACTTTCATATTGTCAAAATCCTAGCTGCAAAAAGTTTTTCCCAAGCAATTTCCGGAATAAAAATGTAATCAAAATTCTGTTTGGTGAGATTTTCTTTTATCCACGAGTTTTGATCAAATATGGACTATAGTTATCGAGTGTGCTCATGCTTGCAAATTTCGAACTTGATCATCGTGATTGTTTAGCCTCGCTTGCAGGGAATGAGCATTGGACCCACATGAGGTATTTGATAGCCTCGTGGTCCAAGTTAGGTTCATAGGTCACCCTAGATGATATATCCATCTCATGGATCGCGGTACTCGGGCCATTGTCTTAGTCCCTGGCCTTTGGATATTTATTTGGTCTGAGGTTGGCTGGAGATTTGATTCACGGATCAATCGATTAAAGTTATGAAAAGTTTAAAATACCAACTTATTTTTTTATTTATTTTTAACACAAGAAATATCTAAAACTGAAACGGCCATTAAAATTTCAAAGTGGAAGCATTTATTAGAACATGTCAAAATATATGTACAAAAACAAAGAGAGATAAAATAAATAATTTATAAAAATCTTATCTTTTTAAGAGAGTATAAAATTAACTTCAACGATAGAGTTTTAAACGTCTTAAATAAAATCTTTCAAAAAAACATAGATTGATAAATTAAAATCATACTACTCTCCAAAATATTAGGGCGGGACCACAACCGTGATAAACAACAGGTTGGTTGATTACTAAATGAACCGAGCTAGAACAAGTTCGAGCCGAGTATCGAGTAACTTGATTTTTTTACATGTATTTTATCATTTTTTTTTTTGCTTAATGAAACGAACTTTAAAAGTTATCAAACGCAAAATGTTGTTCAACCTTGTTTGATAAGATTGATGAACTGAGCTCAACAAAGCCTTTTATCAAACAAGCTCGAGTCGAGTATCGAGTAAATTAGTTTGATTTTCACCATCTCTTTCTACAACAAATCTCACCCCTGACCACTCCCCCCCCCCTCCTAGGTCGTGCCGACGACGGCTTTGGAAGACGCACCCGAGCCTGCAACGTCTTAGGCCAAAAATCTGTTCTTCGATCCCCGGCCAACGACGAATAATGTCACCCTCAAATTATCGAGCATATGACCTACACATCACTTGGCCCGAGTCAATTCACCAATTGGGCCTAATTGGCATTGAAATTGTAAAAAATTGACAAATTTGCAATATATACGCCAATCCAAATATATATACATATTAAAATTATCAGAGGGAAATAGTTATGATAACCCCTTTTTTTTATATCATTGAATGATATATTCATCAATGTTCATTTTTGTTTGAATTAATTAATAAGTTGGGGTATCCAAAATATTTTATTTGCATGTTAGGATATACTATATACGACCAAATAATTATGTTCTTCAATATACTTAATTATTTTCATCCAAATTATATTTCAAAATCATTTTGAAACAAGCGTCAATGTGGGAATGAAAAGATTTCAAATTATAGGCAAAATGGGGAATTTGATGGTGAAAGATGAAGGGTTTTGGAGTGAGAAAATCTTAGGGGTAGTGAGTGTTGAGTGTTGGCGGAAGGGGGTCCTTATAACTTTTGACAAATTGAGGTGTGGTTCAGTAAATGCAGCATACCTGCAACCCCTGCCCCTGTTATTTTCGTCAAAATGGTAATTTATGCAATTCTCACGCAATCAAAGTTCCTGACTCAGTATTTACCTCTTGTTACTATTATAATAATAATAATAATAATAATAATAATAATAATAATAATAATAATTACTATTATTATTTATTAATTTATTTTTAATGGATTAATTCTCACAGCAATACTTCCCTAAAAGCTCCATTTTATATTATAATGCCCGAGATAACATATTTATGTGTAAATATTTGAATTAGAGTTAATCACACTTTTCATCCTTCTTATGGATTTTTTGCTCATTCGTCCCAATAAATCTGAACCACAATTTATAGTCAAAATTTCCATAATCATGTGACATCGGACATTTTAAAAAAATAAATATATTTTAAATTACATATTAACCCTTTAATTAATATGTTTTACACAAGTACTCTATAATCTCTAATTAATTTCAGATCTCTTTCCAAAAAAAAAAAAAAGGGAATTACACTTTTCGTACAAAACTTTTACCTACTCTATACATTTCATACCAAATTTTTCAAAAAGACAAATTTCGTACAAAAGTTGGACAATTTTTTTTACATTTCATTCGGCTGTAGACTTTGGATGAAAAATGCCACGCGTCAAACATGTGTCCGTTTAAGTCACCATATTTATCTTTTTAGGGGATATTTGCAATTAGGCAAAATATACCTAAAAAGGTAAAAATTGAGAGGGGGTAGTTGCAATAATTGCCACCACAAATTCCTCTCTCTTCCCCTCCAGCACCACAACCACCGCCCAACCCTTCCCCACATAAAAACAGATCTTTACATGAGCGAAGTAGTTGGATTTGTAAGAAGTGTTCTGACTAACTTTGAAAATTCATGAGGGGGCACATGTATATTTTCCGTCGAAAAAAATTAAATAAAATTATTTGAGGCGGCAAAGTGCTTAATTTGTACATATGGGTGCTAAAGTGACACAATATGTAACTTTGAGGGACAAGATTTTTGTCAATTTTTTAAGGTGGATTTTATAAATCATATGGAAATTTTTTGTCAATTAAAAAAACAAGGGGTTTATCGCAAAATATGAAAGCTACGAGGGTTATTCAAAATCTTTTAAGTTAAGCGGGTTTTTTTTCATCCTTTGATGGGGCAAACTTATCATTTCGAATTGATAGGGATGTTTTTTTATAAAAATAAAAAAGTACATGGTTTTTTTTGCTAATAAAAATAACACAAAATATTTTGTTTAGTTAGGCAAAACCCAAGGGGTGTTGCTGAATTTTACTCATTAAAAAGGATAAATTTATCTTGAAGAAAATAAAGAGGACATGTGTCACCAAGATAAATGCTATCTCATGTGCTCTCCATCCCTCAAAATCTCATTTTAGATGGACACATCTTTTAACGTGACAAAACTAAATTCATAATTATTTTTGGGTAAATTACGAATATCCCTCTCAAATACGATCTAATTACAAAAATCTCCCTCATGTTTGTCACATTTTTACAATTTACTCCTTGTTCCTAAAATGTTCCAATTTTGCCCTTGGATGTTCTTTGTAATATTGATAATTTATTAAAACTTGGGTGCTAATTATTTTATCTTATAAATTAGAAAAGAGATAATTAAATATTTACAACCAAAATAATTGATAAAAATTATAATACCCATAATTAAGTTTTAATAAATATTAAAAAAAAGGTATTTATATATTAATTAGCAATTTAAATTGTATTAAAATAAATTAAATAGGATTTTAATTATAATATTTTATCAATACGAACAAATTATTTACACATTTGGTTAAAATTATTTCCTAAATTAGTAAATTTAATAAAATATATTGTTTTATTAATAAGAAATTTTAATTTAATAAAGTTTATATTGTATTATAAATTGTAATATTTATTGAAGTTTATGGGCAATTATATCAATTATTTGATAGTAAATATATGATTATCATTTTTATAAATTATAAGATATAACAATGTAAACATTACAAATACTCTTCAATGGCAAAATTGGAATATTTTAGGGGAAAGGGGATGATTGTAAGAAGGTGACAAACATGAGGGAAATTTTTGTAATACCCGATACGTGAGGGAAAATTTTATAATTCGGCCTTACCTGATGGCGTATTCGTAATTTACTCCAATTATTTTTAACAAACTAAAGTAAAAACATAAATAACGATGAGACAGTAGTTTGTTGGTTAAATTGAAACTCCATGACCAAAAAGTAATGGGTACATTCAACTTTCTATACTAGTTATCGCTAGTAATATTTGTAATTAGTTTATATTTATATTTTGATACAAATTAAATAAATTTCCTTATATAGTGATTGATATAATGACGTATTCACCGTCTAAAAAAATAAAAACATAAAAAAGTCTAGAGATACTGACAGTTAACCCTCTATGAGTTTAACTTATTTTATTGTGATTTAAAAGTACTTCTTTATATTATTATATAAAAAGCTCACACTTTCCCCCTCTACCAGACTTTTTTTTTTTTAACTTAAAAAATAATATATAAAATTACCCTTCTTTAGACCTAGTCAATTTATTAAAAAAAATAGCAGAAGATTTACCCCTCTATGATATTATATATGTAGCTATATGACCCTTGTGTTATTGTATGTGATAATTTTTTCCCCTTTGTTATATCAATTTACTCCCTTAATATAGTGCCAAAATAGGACACTTGCAACCCGACCCAAGAACCTGATTTGCAAAAACCTGATTTTCAATTAGATCCCCCAATCCCACTTTTATAGGTAACGGGGTCGTTATCTTTGACAACTTCTCCATGCATGCACATCACCTTCCCTAATCATGGATATTCCCCAAAAAACATGTATAAATAGAGAAGGTATGGATTCATAAAACCTAAGGTACAATTCATAACTTAAACACTTTCTTTCTGCAAAATTTTAAGTTCAATAACACTTTATTAGTGTTATTGACTTAAGCATTGTATGAGGTTTCGTCGGCACAACCCGAACAATGTCTTTGTTTGTTTTGCATATGTCGTACTTGTTATCCATATCATGAAGCGTACCAAACGAATTTGAACCGATTTAAGGTACACAAACCCGCGTTACCGCTGTATTATTAAATGTGCACTTTACCCCTTGAATTATTTTAGGTGGACCAATTTACCCCCCATGAAGGGTAATTTTGCCTTTGTGTGTAATATTTTTCATGCCTACGTTTAATTTCGGGTGAGTGAGTTACACTCTCAAATGGAAGAAAGTAAATTGATGCTTTAAATTTTTTAGAGGGGGTTAAAATACTCATTTTTCAAACCACAACTGTATAAATTGAACATTATGCTAATTACATGATTAAATGATTATTAAATCAATTGTTATAAAATATTCTAAAAGGAACACCAAATCTAAGAAAGCTAGTGCAATATAGAGTAGATGGAGAGAATAATATTCATTCTTCTTGTTCAATACATGATAATGTCCTCTATTTATAAGGACTTATATGCAAATATGAATTTTGTAAGGTTTTGTAAACCTCAGGAGAAGTTGGAGCAATTAAAATAAGTGAGGGCAAAAGGGTAAAATGACGCTTTCCATTTATGGTATGACTTTATCACTTTCGTCCCTTTTAAATTTTTCGTAGCAGATGCATCATTCTTATCAATATAGTGTATCACATTAGTCCCTCTTATCAATATAGTTTAATACAGTCATCTCTCTTAAATTTTTCATAGCAGATTCGTTCCTCTTATCAATGTAGTGTAACACATTGGTTCAATTTAAATATAAAATACATCCTAAAATAGAAGCAAAATTTTATTTTTGACCATATAAAGTAGCTGCTTTTCAAAATTGGCCCTATATTGTGGTAGCTCGACAATATATGTCATTTACAATGTCATCGTTACAACTTCAGTCCTTATCATCAAAGTTCTTTAATTATCGTCGGAAATCATCAATTTATTTTCAATCTCGCTAAAATTTTAATTTAGCAAAAAAATATCATGCACTCATGATGAAAGCTAATAATCAAAGATAAACTAGGGAAGTGTAAAAAATTGAGCATTCAATGATAATTTAAGGGAAAATTGCTTTTTTGGTACCATAAGATAGGCTAATTTGCGCTTTTGGTACCATTGGATATGAAAATACAAATTTGGTACCATATGATATGTTTTCATTGCAATTTTTGTACCAAACCCAATTTTTCTACAAAGTTAATGGCAATTTACCCCCTACTAAATGCATAATGTTCAATTTAACCCCTCGTGATTTAAAAAAGAGCATTTTACCCGTTGAAATTTTGTAAAATTTTCACATCGCCTCCCTGATATTTTTATAGGCGACACTTAATCCACTTTTATTATGATAATGTGATTTTTTACCCATTGCGTTATGATAAATGTGACAATTTAACCCCTTATGTTAAATAAAATAGTTTGCTTGTATACTCTAAATTTCGGGAAGTGAGTTACAATCTCCAGCTGAAGGGGTTGCTTCATTAAAATTTTACAGGGGGTAAATTGATTTTTTTTTCAAATTATAGAGGGATCAATGAACATTATGATTTCATAGGGGGTAAATTGCCGTTAACTTTGTAGAAAAATTGGGTTTGGTACCAAAATTGCAATGAAAACATATCCTACGATACCAAATTTGTATTTTCGTATCCAATGGTACCAAAAGTGCAAGTCAATCTATCCTATGGTACCAAAAAGGCAATTTTCCCGATAATTTAATTACCAAAAAAGTTATTATTTATAATTTAATAATAGATCGCCTGACCGAGGAGCTGCGTTACACGACACAAATTTTACAAATAAGTCACAGTAATATTAATAATTCAAACAACAATAAAGTATTTAAAAGAGTACATTGATGTTTTTTTGGGTAAACAGATAGAGGCAAAAATAAGTTTGATTCTTTAGCAAATTTTCATTTTGTGCGACTACTTCACACGATTGAAAAACACCGTATAGACCAATATATAAATTAATTTCTTTAATTTAGAAAAACTAACACATCTTAATCCAATCTACACCATTCATCTAAAAATAATTAAACTGATTTCACTTAATAGAGTACAAAATAATTTTGAGGTAATCACTACAACAGAAAATGCAATAAGAATTTTTTTCAAAGGATTATAATTAAGGTTAAAAAAAGTAGTTATGAATAGACAACCACACACAATCAAACATATTTGATATGTATGACCAATTATGCTCAAATGAAATTGCAGAAATACCTTGGATATAGTGTCGAATAACTTGACAAATATATATAATCTTATTATTTTCACATGAAGTATATTATAATTTGATATATATACTAATTTTTACTCCATATATTCATATAACTGGTTTGATGCACACGTGCTTGTTAATGTCGTACTATAATACATTGAATTAATTTTATTACTTGGGTAGAAAAAAATAAATGCATTACAATAGTTAGTCATAGTATGAGGCAACTAGATTTGCATGTAAAGAATTATATCCCCTATTGCCAAATAAAACAATTTTAGAACAATTATTCATTTTCTATGACTTTGAAACTTTTGAAGGTGATTCAATAATAAATAAGAAAAAGTGAAGAAATAATTCATGAGTATAAGTAGTATAATGCTTACTCACTCATTTAAAATAATTGAGGTAAAAGTGCTATATGAGCTTAAAATTTTGAGGGAAAAATTCTTTTGATACCAAATTTTAGTTGAAAAAATATAACTGGTACCAATTTTTTTGAAAAAATACATTTCATACCATGACTCACACAATCTTGACACATTTAGTTTGCTGTGAAGTTTCGGATGAAATTCAACACGTACCGCTAATGTGCTCGTTAAATTGATATTGGGAGGGAAAACAAGCACAAGTTTTAAAGATATTGTTGGTTTTAAACAACATAAGTGCTCCAAAATTCACATATTCGAAGCAAATAAAGTAAAGGATCTTACTTAACAATTCGAACCGGCAATTGAATCACGAACTCTTCTTTCTTATTTCTGGTAATTTTCCAATACTCTGGTCGATCTCCAATCACGAACGGAAAGTAGATACTGATCACAGCCTAAGAACCCTGACTTCGATGTTCTTGATCGATCAAATTAACTCTCCCAAAGAAAAGTGTTTTCTCTCTAAATTTTTTCTCTTTGTATTTTTTTCTCTTTGTATTTTGTTTTCTCTAATTTCTAATTGTAATAGAACCGTGTGATAGAAAAAATAAACGTCCAGTATATTAACTGGCAGGAGAGATAGAGAGATGGGAGATTTTTTCCCATAATAATAGGAGTGGGGAGTTAATTAAAACTCCCCTTAACCAACTGGATCCGGATCCGGTTCGGGTCAGCCCACATAGGCGAACCCGATCCGACCCGGCCCAATTGGATCAGTCCAACATCTCCCACTCGCACGTGTGGGCTGACCCCGTGCTTTCAGTGATCAATTCAATTTACATTCGAAGTTCCGTATGGGCAAATAAGCCGTGTGACCCGGCGAGTATATGAGCACGTTGCTATACACCTGTTAGGGTGATATAGCTGCTCAAGGAAATAAATTCCAGAAGAGGACTATTCTCGCTATTCCCTAGATATCTTTCGTACTACACCAGTCGACGTATCCCTTATCCCTCCAACCTTGGTTATAGGGCATACTCGACTCTTTGGTCAATACTACTCTGTATTCACAATTACATCTCAAAACAATTAAGTTTAATGTAATTAGCTAGCTGGTGAATGCAAGTAGAGTGTAAGTCGAAGATAATCTTCCTTTCCTACAAGGATCTTCTGATTTCACTTTAGCAACTTTCCTAGACACGCACCGCATCGCCGTATGATTCATGACTATTAGTAACGTGCTAAAGTAGCAACACCAATGAGAAACCATAAGAAACTGTCAAAAGTCTTAAGGGCATTAATTTGAGATTCCCTTGAACCTCAAGGTCTCACATAATGAGAAAGCAGGGATACATTTGCTCATTAACCTTTGTGGTCACCTTGCACACGTGGTACGAAAATACGTGTTACAATACTTTTCTTCCCGAGCAGAAGCGTATGTCATTTACAAACGGATTTGTAAATCTGTATCGTACAGATCTCAGTTTAAGTATTCCTCGATACCCAATCCCGAGTTTTCTTCTTTCGTCGTCCTCGGCTCAACTCTCAAGAAAACTCATATCTGGCTTAAGATAAGTAGGGAATCCATTTCGATTACTTTATATATAGTAACCTCATCTCTGCATATTCCAAAATATCAGAGGCGATATCTCATGTGAACGAGCCAATTTCATCTAATTGAGAAAATCTCATCTCTGCACACTCCTAGTGTCAGAGGCGATTGCTCATGTGAGAGAGTCAATCTCTACTTATCCGACATACATTTTTTAGTGAAGACATTTTTAAAACAGATCTCAAAATATGTGTATATTCATAAAACATTAGTACATCAATGTTAGTGGCAATAACATTCTTAACAGAATCCAGTACATTAAATTCTACGCAGTCCTAAAGACTTGGTATGACCTATGAAAGCCTCTTTAGCTATAGGTTTAGTGAAAGGATCAGCAACCATCTGATGCGTAGATATGTACTTGACAGTCACCTCTTTCTTCTCAATGATATCTCTTAAAAAGTTATATCTTGTGTCAATGTGTTTGGTCAGTCCATGATATTTGGGATCTCTAGTGTAAGTCATAGCTGCTTGACTATCACAATAAATAGTCACAGCTCCTTCAGAGGTACTTACTATCCCCAAATGCAGGAGAAATCTTCGCAACCAAACAACTTCATGTACTGCAGTTGAACATGCCACGAATTCCGATTCCATGGTTAATAGTGCTACACACTTTTGTTTCTTGCTGCTCCATGATATGGCGCCATCATTCAGTAAAAAAACATATCCGGAAGTGGACTTACGACGATCCAAGTCTCCACCCCAGTCAACATCTGTGTAGCCTTTCAGCGATAATCCTTTTCCTTGAAAACAAAGGAAATAGTCTGCAGTACCCTTTAGGTATCTGAAAATCTTCTTTACAGCAACCCAGTGTCTTCTTCCGGGATTGGATTGATACCTACTGACCAGACCTACGGCATAGCAAATGTCGGGGCGAGTACACATCATAGCATACATCAAGCTCCCTACAGCACTGGAATATGGTACTTTTGACATTTCATGTTTCTCTGCTAGATTCGTTGGACACATCTCCAGACTCAGGCTGTCGCCTTTCATCACAGGAGTATCTATTGGCTTGCAATCGTTTATCCTAAATCTTTCTATGATCTTCCCTATATAAGATTCTTGAGAAAGAGCAAAGAGTTTCTTTGAACGATCTCTGTGGATCTTAACGCCTAGTATGAAATTTGCTTCACCCATATCTTTCATCTCGAAGTTAGATGATAACCATTCCTTGATTGTGTTTAAGAATCCTTTGTCATTTCCGGCTAACAAAATGTCATCGACATATAGAGATATTATTACAAAAAATTTGTTTGAACGTTTGACATAGACACAGTGGTCTTCATCCATCATGACGAAGTTATAAGAGATTACAACCCGGTGAAATCTCAAATACCACTTCCTTGATTACTGCTTAAGACCGTAGATTGATTTTTTCAATTTACACACTTTGTGTTCTTGGCCTTTGAGAATAAATCCTACTGGTTGATCCATGTAGATTTCTTCTTCTAATTCTCCATTAAGAAAAGCAGTCTTAATGTCCATTTGATGTAATTCCAAATCTAAGTTAGCTACAATGGACAAAAGGAGGCGAATAGAGGCAAATCTCACTACAGGCGAGAATGTTTCTTCGTAATCAATACCCTCAAGTTGAGTATATCCTTTAGCTACTAAATGAGCTTTATATCTATCAATGGTTCCATCTGTCTTCTGCTTAATCTTGAGAATCCATTTATTCCCGATAGATATTCTGCCAGAAGGAAGATCGACCAACTCCCAGACTTGGTTCGATTTCATGGAATCCATTTCTTCTTCCATCGCTTTCTTTCATTCGTCCTTCTGAGGACATGATAGAGCTTCATCAAAAGATTTAGGCCTTCATATTCTATAGAGGAAATATTAAAAATATGTCCTTCTACGTCGTAATGGCATCTAGGAATATTTCCTCTAGAACTTTTCCTAAGTTGTGATTCAGTAATATCGTTCTGGGGTAAATTACTCCCACTTGGATCAAGTGGTCCAGTCGTATCATTTTCCACCAACTATTCGTCTAGCTCAATGCCATTCGCTGAATCAGTTAATTCGAATAGAGGTTCTCGACTTCTGATCTCACCTCTTTAAGGAATTTCGTTCTCTAAGAATGTCGCATCTCGTGAGTCGATTTCAGTGGTGCTACCCTCTTTATTTTCTCCTATGAACACGTAACCCTTAGAGTGTTGAGCATATCTTATACAGATACATTTCTTTCCTCTGGGACCAATCTTGCCATATTTGTTCGACGAGTCGAGCATGTAGGCAGCTGATCCCCAAGGTTACTTAGATCAGGTTTCCTACCTGTCCAAAGTTCATATGGAGTGGTAGCTACTGATTTTGATGGCACTTTGTTCAGTATATAGGCAGCAGTTAACAAAACATCTCCCCAAAAGGAAATCGGTAAGTTAGCTTGCGCCATCATGGACCTAGTCATTTCTAGCAATGTTCTATTCCTCCTCTCAGCAACTCCGTTCTGCTGAGGTGTGTCAGGATTAATTAATTGCCTAGTTATCCTCTTTTCTTTACAAAAGTCCTTAAATTGACCTGATAGATATTCCCCGCCTCGATCAGTTCTCAAGGATTTGATCGTTCTGTCTAGTTGGTTTTCTACCTCATTAAGGTAACGTCTAAAACACTCCAGTGCTTCAGACTTATGCGAAATCAAATAGACATACCCAAAACGAGTGAAGTCATCTATGAAAGTAATGAAATAGGAGGCTCCATGTCTCGCCATAACACTAATCGGACCACAGATGTCTGAATGGACTAATTGCAATGGAAATTCAGCTCTAATAGCCTTACCAAAAGGTTTACGAATATATTTTCCAGCAAGACAATTTTGACAACTAGGTAAATCGATTTTAGATATTGAACCCAATAGTCCTTCTCTAGCGAGACGATTCATTCTATCTTGTCCTATGTGACCTAATCTAGCATGCCAAGTATTAACATTTACAATAGAATTACTGGAGGAACAAGCATTCAAAACAGAACTACTATTAACATAAAAGTTAAAATTATGTCTGTTACAATCAAAAACCATAAATCCATCTCTGAGATGTCCAGAACCATAGTAAACATTGTCTAAATAAACATGAACAGAATTAAGACAAAAGTTCAAATTAAATCCTAATCTTAGAAGAGCAACAACTGAAACTAAATTCCGTCGAATTTCTGGAGCGAATAAGACATCTTGTAGGATTAGGGTTCGTCCACCATGCAAATCAAGTTTGCAAGTACCAATCCCTTTAACCTCCACTCTGGCGTTATTTCCTACATATATCCATCTTGTTCCAACAGGGACTCGACGAAACTCTACCAACGATTCACGGTCTCTAGTCACATGGTCTGTTGCACCTGAGTCAACAATCCACACAGGATATGATTCAGTTAATAAAACAGTACTAGATACATGAACAAAAGACAAATACGAGTCATGGTGTGCTACCTTATCCTTCTTAGGATTGGTGCACTCTCGAGCAAAGTGCCCGAGTGCTCCACAGTTGAAGCACTTCATCTTGTTCTTGTCTTTCTTCTTTTTATCAAAACGCTTACGTTTACCGCCATGGTTGGGGTTGTTGTTCTTCTCACCAGTCTGCTTCCCAGGGTTGCCTTTCTTCCAGTTCCTCTTACGTTTGAAGCCCGAAGCTTTCTTGGAACTGGTCTCAGCAATGTAAGCACTTGACATGGATTTTGCAACTCCAAGTCGCTCATCCTCAAGTTCAACGTGGCGAGCGGCATCAGCAAAGGTTTTGATGCTATCATTATGAGTCAGATTGATTTTCAGATTCTCCCACTTGTCAGGAAGTGACCGGATTAAGGCTTGAACTTGCTGCTCATCAGAGAGTATATGGCCAGCTGACACAAGCTCCCTAATCATATTAGACATCACCCTAATGTGTTGCTTAATGTTATGATTGGGCAATTTCTTATAAGTGTCAATCTTAATTGTCAGCTGCCTCAGACGAGTGATTGTCGTACCCCCATATTTCTCCCTGAGAAACACCCATATGTCATGAGCGGTAGGGTGCTGCTCACACTCGTAAATCAAATCATCAATCACAGTGCTAACCAGGATTGCACGAGCAGTGGAATTTTTCTTTTTCCACGCCTGGTAAGCCTCTTGATCCCTTCTCTGTTGGACACTATTTCCATCACCCTAATGTGTTGCTTAATGTTATGATTGGGCAATTTCTTATAAGTGTCAATCTTAATTGTCAGCTGCCTCAGACGAGTGATTGTCGTACCCCCATATTTCTCCCTGAGAAACACCCATATGTCATGAGCGGTAGGGTGCTGCTCACACTCGTAAATCAAATCATCAATCACAGAGCTAACCAGGATTGCACGAGCAGTGGAATTTTTCTTTTTCCACGCCTGGTAAGCCTCTTGATCCCTTCTCTGTTGGACACTATTTCCAACACCTGGGTCATCCAAGATTCGGTTGATGCCGTTCAAAGCATCTTGCTCATCGAGCACATACCAAATCTTATGACGCCAGATGTCATAGTTGTCACCGTTCAGTTTGTCACCTTTGTTAAGGTCAGCAATTATTGATTTTGATGCCATAGTCTGTTATGTAAGAGGTGATTAAACGTTAAAACCCTTATACACATATTTTATTTTATACTAAGTCAATTAAGCTCCATTAAGACTTGACACAAGCAATGGATTTGAAAGTTCACGCAATGTTCCCAATCATCATCCATTTACAAGTATCTCATAATTATGGTCTTAATATCAAAAGTATAAAAACTAAAGTTCTTGGTGATAGTCATTCTAAAACCTAAGAACTCCCACTGGAAAAGATGATCAAACATGCTAAAGCATAACAATACATATACGATCATAAATATGTAAGCAAACAAAGCATGCATTTTGAATCAAAACAACTAAGATCCAAATAAACAATTATCAAATCCAGTCTCATGTAGAAAACAAACAAACAACATAGAATATCTTTAAATGGAAATGAAATTACAGAAATCATTCAAATCGGAAAAATCGACCCTCTGGTTCGATTGATTGCCAAGACTGAACAAAAGCTTCATTGGCAATGGCTTGAGACAGCCTGTCACAAGGTACTTGCTTCAAGGACCAATGAGTTGATTTCTTCCTCATCCCGGACCTCAAGTTGCGGAGGTTAGAGTTCAGACTAAGAAACAAAGTCTTTTCAGCCTTTTTCTTGAGGTATAATTTCCATCTATTATGCATGTTGTGAATAAAGTTTTCTATAGAGTTATCTCTTCCAATAGTTTCTCGCCTCTTCCCATACTTTATGAAGTTCAACCGGAAGAGATTGCTTGAAGACATCACACCGTTTTTCAAACGGATGAATGTCAGTACCATAAAAGTGAACGCGGCGGTGTAACTTTCTCATTATCCTCCAATGCTCTTTCAAAGAGTGTTTGGGATCCATTCGGTACGACACCAAATCATCTATGACCCCGGGTAGCTCATGGATACGTCGCTCAAGGGCTTCTCCCCGAAGTGCCCTATATTTGCTATAGATCAAAGGCATACCTGAAGGATGAGGGTAAATATTAAAGTTTGCGGAATATCAATATTTTCAGTGATTGAAATACATTTTGATACTTTCAAGAATATTTTTTTGCCAAATTTCAAATGAAATACGCGAAAAACAAATGCTCAAGCGAGAATAAACGAGCTTAATTTTTCTAAAGTATCAAAAATTCAAACTCAGTAGCCACCCATGAAGGACAATTTAATTTAAATTTTCTGGAAAAAATTTGGAATTTTCTGATGAAGAATTTTATTTTCTGTGAATTTCTAAAGATTTAAAACACAATAAATCAAAATAAATTTTAAACATTGTTCAAAAAATTATTTTAATTCACAGATAAATCACAAATAAAATTTCAAGTTTACAGAAAAAAATCCGATCGAAACCGGCGGCCGAAAGACGCCTCACGCGCTGGCGGTGCGTGTCAAATTTTTTTTTTTTTAAATTACAAAGCAGCTTCTGACTGGAACACGTGGCATGGAACAGTGACGTGGACACCCACGCCATCGACACGTGGATGTACACGTGGCAGTGACGTGGCAAAACAGGGCTCGGAATCCTACGTGGCAGACACGTGTGTCTGACGTGGATGTCCGCATGTGACTGGGCAGTTTAAACTGCCCATGATTTGTTCCACTCGCGGTGGTGGCGCGTGTACAACATGCGCCGCCTTCCGCTCGTTTTCCGGCGTCGTCATTCTGGCTATCCCCCTCCCCCCCCCATTTTCGTGCCTTCCGAATCCATTGGTGCAATTAATTTTACGTTTTGAGCTCTAGACGTTGGAGTGTGCGTTACAACCACTTAGGAAGAGAGTGGCGAGTGTATTATGCATTATGTGTTATGAATTAATTTCCAGATTATTAAGGTAAGTAGGCAGAGGCTTAAAAACTCAATTTACGAACGAAATACTCATTTAAAAAATAATTTGGGCACATATCCAGAAAGCCTGTTTCGAGACGAACATAAGCATATGTGGTAGATCGCATAATTCAAAGTAACACATCGGAAAAACGCATAATACGATTTTAAGAAAATAATTTTTCCAGAACAGAATATACGTCAAACAATTCTGAAAAAATTCAAATAATTACTATATCATATAAGCATGCTTCAGTAAAAGTTTCAGCATAATCCGACAAATATAGAATGCTTCGAAAAATTAAACAGTATAACCATAATTCCACAAATTCGAAAAATCATTAACAAAAACAATTTGACAGGAATTACAAGGCACATACATCATGAATTATGAACATAATCAGAAATTCAAGAATTTCGAACTCAATCGCAACAATGGCTCTGATACCAATGTTGGTTTTAAACAACATACGTGCTCCAAAATTCACATATTCGAAGCAAATAAAGTAAAAGGATCTTACTTAACAATTCGAACCGGCAATTGAATCACGAACTCTTCCTTCTGATTTCTGGTAATTTTCCAATACTCTGATCGATCTTCAATCACGAACGGAAAGTAGATACTGATCACAGCCTAAGAACCCTGACTTCGATGTTCTTGATTGATCAAATTAACTCTCCCCAAAGAAAAGTGTTTTCTCTCTAAATTTTTTCTCTCTGTATTTTTTTCTCTCTGTATTTTGTTTTCTCTAATTTCTAATTGTAATAGAACTGTGTGATAGAAAAAATAAACGTCCAGTATATTAACTGGCAGGAGAGATAGAGAGAGGGGAGGTTTTTTCCCATAATAATAGGAGTGGGGAGTTAATTAAAACTCCCTTTAACCAACTGGATCCGGATCCGGTTCGGGTCAGCCCACATGGGCGAACCCGATCCGACCCGGCCCAATTGGATCAGTCCAACAGATATACAATTGACGGCACTTGTTGAATTTCATCCAAAAATTGACGAAAAAAATAAATGTATTAAGATGATGTGAATCATGGTATGAAATATATTTTTTCAAAAATCTTGGTATCAAATGTGTTTTTTGGACTAAAGTTTGGTATCAAAAGTGTTTTTCCCTCTAAATTTTTAATGAAATTTTAATTTTGAAATATAATTTGCATAGCTCACAATTAATTTTAGATTGCCAACTTTGGACCTAAAAGCTTCTGGAAATGTTTAATATAGATCGTATCTATTTTTTGTTAGAATGCTTACAAAAATAATAATTATAATAAAAACATAGTCTTGAATCAATGTTTAAATCTTCAAGAATTCTCATCCGATTAAACATTTTTGAAAGAACTATTCGGCACTCAGAATAAAAACTAAATAATTAAAGATAAAACATTTACGAGAAGTGTCAAAAATTGAACATTGAATGATAAATTTATTATAAAAATTTATTCTTTAATAATTTAATTAATATCATTGTTTGACTGATGAATTGTGCTGAATGAAACGTCGTAATTTCAATAGGTAACAACAATAATTACAATACATACGTAAACAACGTTTTAATTTGTTGGATTAGAGTGATGATATTTTTGGTAAACTGATAGAGATAATATTAATTTTGATTTCTGTAAACTTTCAGCTTCACACGATTGCAATAAAATTTACCAATTATATGAAATCATTTCTTTAAATATAGAATAATGAACAACCAAGTGTTGGGTTCAGCGCGTGCTTGTTAACGTTTTACTACAATATATTGAAATAATTTATTTATTTTTATATAAAAGTTAAAACATAATAGATTGAAATAATTACTCGTATTAGGAAGGTAACTAGATTTGTATGCCAAGTAATATACATCCTATTGCCAAATGAAACGATTTTCTTCGACAATCATTTATTTTCTACAACTTTGTAATATTTAGAAGGTTTTTCAATAAATTAAGAAAAGGCATACAAAGAATGCAATAAGTAATATAATTTCTAACTCACTCACATAAAATAAATGAGGGAGAAGTCCTATATGAACTTAAAAGTATTAATGAAAGTTTAGTTTTTAATTATAAATTTCAAAGCTCTAACAACAAGTTATCAATAGAGAGCAAACTTTGGACCAATATTTTTTTTAGGAATAGTTTAATATAGATTGCTTGTTTAATCAATGTATTGTTAATAATAATAATAATAATAATAATAATAATAATAGTAATAGTAATAATAATAATAAATAAATAAATAAATAAATAGTTCTTGAACAATGTCAAAATAAGATGGAGTACAGTGATGACAAATTGAATTTAAATGTGCTTTTACCGATAGACTTCAAATAAAATACTGTGGGTCTATTTGGATGGGTTTTGGCTCGGTTTCGCGGGTCTCGGTTTAAAAAAATTGGTTTGGGTGGTTTCGATGAAACCTTTGAGACCTCATTTGGATGGGTTTTGGATGTTGGGGTTTAGGGAAAAAAGTAGGTGGTATGTGTCAAATCAATGTCTTTTTTAGTGAATTTTGGGGAAAAAAATAGGTGGTAGGTGTCAAATCAATGTTTTATAGGTTTGAAGAATTTGAGTGATGGTTTTATAGGTTTTGTAAAAACTCATTTGGAAGGGTTTTGGCTCGGTCTCGCGAGACCCGCGAGACCGGGCCAAAACCCATCCAAATAGAGCCTGTATGACTTGATTTGATTTATAATCTTATTGTTTCCACATGAACTATATCAAGATTTGATATATATTTTTTACTCCATATTTTACCATATAATTGGTCTAATAATGTGGTACTACAATACATTGAAATAATTTATTTTTTTTGGGTAAAATAATTTAAATAAATTGAAATTATTATAACGAATTTCTCCAACTATTATTTATTTTCTACAACTGTGAAATTTTTATAACGTTTTCCAATTATAATTTAAGAAAAAAAGTAGAAAGTTTGCATGAATATAAATATGAGCTTAAATGTTTTAATGAAATTTCAATTTTGAAATATAATTTTCATAGCTCTAACAACAATCTATTAACAGAGAGCCAATTTTGGAAAAAAAAGATTTAGGAAATGTTTAATATAGACTGATTGTTTAATCTATGTATGGTTAGATGAGTAATAAAAATAATAACGATTATGAAAAAAAATATGAAACAATGTCTAAACTTTATGGAACATTATGGAACACTCATCCGAATAAGCATATTTTAAAGAATCTTCAATGCAATAATCATAGATAAACATGTGACTTACGTTGTAACAATTTGCACATCCAATGATGAATTTACTACAAAAAAATTACTTTGTTACGATCTAATAAATATTACCGTTTGACTAGAGACTATGCTACACGACACGACCTAATTTCTAGTAAATAGGTAACTACAGTATTTATGCTCAAATGTCAACAAAGTTTTTGACGGAGCACAATGATGATTTTATGGTAAATGGATACATGCAATATTAATCTTGATTCTTTAAAATAATAATAATAATAATAATAATAATAATAATAGTTTTGAAACAATGTCATAAACTTCTCGAACACTCATTTAATTAAACATTTTTTAAAGAATAATCATGCAATAATCATAGATAAACATATGAGTTGTCAGAAATTCACATTCAAGGATAGATTTATTACAAAAAAAATATTCAATTACAATTTAATAAATATTGCCATTTGGCTTGAGAACTTGCTACACGAGACGGCCTAGTTTCTACTCTATAGATAAGTACAATATTTTTGCGCAAACGTCGACAAAGCTTTTGATGGAGTACAGTGATGATATTGTGGTAAACGGACAATTTTGAATCTAAAATATCAATAATAATATAAATAATAACGATGATGATGAAAAAAAAAGTTCCGAAACAATGTCTAAACCTTCTCAAACACTCATCCGAATGAACGTGTTTTAAAGAATCATGCAATAGTCATAGATAAGCATGTGAGTTGAAACAATTTGCACATTAAATGATGAATATATTACAAAAAAAATTAGTACTTTGTTACAATTTAATAAATATTGCCGTTTGACTAAAGACTGTGCTACACGACATGACCTAATTCCTAGTAAATAGGTAACTACAATATTTATGCTCAAACTTCAACAAGTTTTTGATGGAGTACAATGATGATTTTCTGGTAAATGATAATTTTGATTTCCATAAATTTTGATTCTTTAAAATAATAATAATAATAATAATAATAATAATAATAATAATAATAATAATAATAATAATAATAATACCAACATATGATTGGTCTAGTAGAAGGGACTAGTCACTACATAGTGGCGGACTCAGGTTCGAATCCTTATTGGGAGAGGTACCCACTGAATGTACCCAACCCGCCTCGAAGAGGATTAAACCATTGGGAACCACAATAGTTATACTAATAATTATTATTATTATTAATAATAGCTCTGAAGCGATTTATGAACCTTCTCAAACACTCATTTGATTAAACAATTTTTAAAGAATCATCATGCAATAATCATAGATAAACATTTGAGTTCTCTAAAATTCACATTCAGTGATAAATTTATTACAAAAATTATGTTACAATTTAATAAATATTGCCATTTGGCTTGAGAACTTGCTACACGATACGACCTAATTTCTAGTAAAAAGATAACTACAATATTTATGCGCAAACATCAACAAAGTTTTTGATGCAGTACAATGATTTTTTGATAAACGGATAGAGGCAATATTAATTTTGATTCCTGTAAATTTTGATTCTAAAATTTCAATAATAATAATAATAAATAGTTCTGAAACAAAGTCTGAACCTTCTCGAACACTGATATGATTAAATATATTTTAAAGAATTATCATGCAATAATCATAGATAAGCATGTAAATTGTCAAAAAATCACATTCAATGATAAATTTATTACAAAAAATTATTATGACACAATTTAATAAATATTGCCATTTGGCTTGAGAACGTGCTACACGACACGACCTAATTTCAAGTAAATAGATAACTACAATATTTATGCGCAAACGTCAATAAAGTTTTTGATGCAATACAACTATGATTTTTTGGTAACGGATAGAGGCAATATTAATTTTGATTCTTGTAACATTTGATTCTAAAATTTCAATAATAATAATAATAACAATAATAATAATAATAATAATAGCGATGATAAAAAAAAAAGTAATGAAATAATGTCTAAACCTTCTCTAACACTCATCTGAATAAGAATATTTTAAACAATCATAATGCGATGATCATAGGTAAACATGTGAGTTGTAACAACTTGCTCATTCAACATTCACGGATGAATTATTAAGAAAAAATATCTTCGTTACAATTTAAGAAATATTAACGTTTGACTGAAGACTGTGCTACACGACATGACCTAATTTCTATTAAATAGGTAACTACAATATTTATGTTCAAGCGTCAACAAAGTTTTTGATGGAGTACAATGAAGAATTTATGGTAAAAGAATACATGCAATATTAATTTTGATTCCCGTAAATTTTGATTCTTTAAAATATCAATAATAATACTAATGATAACAACAACAATAATAAAAACAACAACAACAACAACAACAACAACAATAATAATAGTAATAATAATAATAATAATAATAATAATAATAATAGTAATAGTAATAGTAATAGTAATAATAATAAATAGTTCCGAAACAATATCTGAACCTTCTCGAATACTAATTTAATTAAAGTTTTTAAAGAATCACCATGCAATAATCATAAATAAACACGTGAGTTGTCAGAAGTTCACATCAATGATAAATTTATTACAAAAAAATTGTTCTATTAAAATTTAATAAAGTCATTTGACTGGAGAACTTGCTACGCGACACTACCTAATTTCTAGTAAATAGATAACTACAATATTTATGCTCAATCGTCAACAATTTTTTTTGATGGAGTACAGTAATGACTTTTTGGTGAACGGATAAAGGCAATATTAATTTTTGATTCTTGTATATTTTGATTCTAAAATAATAATAATAATAATAATAATAATAATAATAATAATAATAATAATAATAAATAGTTTTGAAACAATTATTGAACTTTCTCGAACACTCATCCGGTTAAACATTTTTCAAAGAATCATCATGTAATAATCTTAGATAAACATGTGAGTTGTCAAAAGTTCACATTCAATGATGAATTTATTATTAAAAATTATTCGTTACAATTTAATAAATATTTCCGTTTGACTAAAGAACTTGCAATGCGACATAATAAAATTTCTAGTAAATAGGTAATTACAATATTTATGCTCAAACGTCAACAAAGTTTTTGATGAAGTACAATGATGATTTCTTGTGAACGGATAGAGGCAATATTAATTTTGATTCCCGATATTTTTAATTCTCTAAAATAATAATAACGAAACAACAACAACAACAACAATAATAATAATAATAATAATAATAATAATAATAATAATAATAATGACAACAACAACAACAACAATAATAATAATAATAATAATAATAATAATAATAATAAAATAGTTTTGAAACAATTTTTGAACCTTCTCGAACACTCATCCGATACATATTTGAAAAAATCATCAAGCAATTATCATAGATAAACATGTGAGTTGTTAAAAATTGCACATTTCAATGATAAATTTATTACGGAAAAAAATATTCTATTACAATTTAATTAATATTTCCGTTTGACTGAAGAACTGCGCTACACGACACGGCCTAATTTCTGGTAAATAGGTAACCACAGTATTTGCAGATTAAACGCAAAGAAAGTTCTTGATGGGGTACAGTGATGATTTTAGGTAAACGGATAGAGACGATATTAATTCGATTCTCGACTTTCTCGCAGGAGTGTAATAATTACATAAAATTATTTTTATAAATAAAGATGAAAAAATTAACTCATCGTGGACCAATCTGGACCGTTCGTTTGAAAAAAAATCAGATATGTGACGTCGGATCGCACGTAAAATAATTTCTGAATATGTAAAAAAGAAAAAAGAAAATAAAAAAAAAATATCTTTATGAAGTAACCACCCTAAGAGAAAAAGCAACATGCAAAGTTAACCAAGGATTATACCCTTGGGTTATAAAAACAAGTGGTTATGAATGGAGTACCACACATAACCAAGATTATATTATCTACAGTCTTCTCTACTCATTATCATCATCATCACCCAAAAACTTTCAACCCCCTTCCTCCTTTCTCTTTCTTTCCCTTTTTTCTCCCTAATCTCTCATTTCTTCTTTTCATTACACATCCTATTCCATACCCCTTGCCCAAAATATATTCTTCATCTAAATCTATAACCACACTCTTAAAGAAAACCCAAAATTAAGAGAAAAAAAATAAAGAAGAAATAAAAAAGAAAGAAAAAAAATCCATTTTCTTTTAAACCCTTACATGTTTTTTTAAGCTACCATGGACTTGAGCAATTCAACAGTCAAAACTCCGGAAACCGAAGTCGAGACTCCGACCCGGATCCAACCCGTGAAACTCCCAAGCGCCACTAACGGAGTGTTGAAGCGTCACGCGCCGCTCTACCAGCTCCACCACGCGGTGGTGGTTTCCTACAAGGAATGTCTCAAGAATCACGCCGCCGCTATGGGCGGCCACGCCCTCGACGGCTGTGGAGAATTCATGCCCTCCCCTAATTTCAGCCCCACCGACCCCGCCTCGCTAAAATGCGCCGCGTGCAATTGTCACCGCAACTTCCACCGCCGTGAGCCCGAAGAGCCACCGCTGAACACCAACACCAACGCTGCTTTGGAGTACCAGTCCCTCCACCGCCACCAACCAGGCCCTCCAAGTGGCAACAGCCCGAACAACTCACCCTCACCGCCACCGATCTCGTCCTCCTTCTACCCATCCGCACCCCACCTGCTAATGTCACTCAGCCACGGGCCCCCTGGCTCGGGCCCACCTCACGACAACCAGATTGGAATTGCTGTCGCCGCTTCGCCACCGAATTTCAGCTCCAGCAGCGGCCGGAAGCGTTTCCGTACCAAATTCACCCAAAGCCAGAAGGATAAGATGTTGGAGCTAGCCGAGAAATTGGGATGGAAAATGCAGAAGAGGGATGAGGATGTAATTAACGAATGCTGTGGTGAAATCGGAGTGGAAAAAGGGGTTTTCAAAGTTTGGATGCACAACAACAAGAACAATTTTGGGAAAAAAGATCAGAATCCTCCTCTTCAATTTACTTCTGACAATGCTGCTATTGCTATCTCCACTCCTCCAGTCAATAATTCTAATGGCGTCAATTTTGGATACCCGCATGATGGAAACTGCAGCGACATCAAGCAAAATGAGAATACCAGTGCTCGCGTTGTTGGTGGTGCTAATAATGGAGCGTCTTCTTCTTCCTCCTAATAATTTTGATGGGTTCTTCTTCATCATGGATTTAGATTTAAATTTAAATTTAAATAAGTTGTTCTTCAGTAGTAATGGGTCTTTTTTTTTTTTTAATTTTAATTTTAGATTTTATGGACTAGTCTTTAATTTTAATTTTTAGTTTATCTTATTCTGAGGGTCGATTTAAATGGAGGAATGATTAGATTTGGTTTAGTTTTGGCTTAGTATAATCCTCCGTCTCTGCAGCTTTTTTAAAAACCATGATTTAATTAGAGTCTCTGTTTTACATTTTTGTCATGGTTTTAATTAATGATTTTTCTTTCTGGGTATTCAAGATTTCTTTTACTTAATTACTACCATGCATGAATTAATTGAGGTTTAATTAATTCCTATTAATAATTTAATTAATTACTAATTTTCTGGGTTTTTGCGTGAAGAAACAGAGTGTGTGGTTTGTCTGAGATGAAGCAGCAAAAAGTAATGGTGTTACTTAAACAGGGGCGGTTACATTTAATAGTTTATTATTATTGCATTCTTCTGTAGATTACATGATACTTTCTTCTTTCTTCTTTTTCAGAGCAGAGAAGACATAAATAAATTTTTTAAGGGTTATTAAATTTATTCCTATGTGTTTAATTTAATAATGTAGTTTGAGATTCTTGCATAATTTACTTTATCTATAACACTTTAGTCTTTATTATATTAGGATTTCTATTATTGTTAATTTTCATTAGTTTTATTATTTGGTTATGTTACTTAATTTGGCATTTAACTTCTGTTATCCGGTGTATGATTTGGTGATTCCTAACTTTTGAAGTAAAACCAAAGGTTTTTTTTTTTTCCCAATAAAATATGTTTGGTGGGTTTAATTTAGTAATAAAGCTATCCATTTCACATAATTGCAAAGTTAGGATTAGTGGTTTTTTATGAAAATTACTTTCCTTTTAAGGTAAATTATTAAAAAAATCTTTCCTTTTAAGGGAAGAAGATGATTACATTTAATTTCTTAATTTTAATCTTTATTAATGAAAGCAGTACACAATTATTGGAAGGTGAGGAAAGAGAGGGCACTTGTCTAATTGTCTTGTCCATCATCACTCTCTACTCTGTGGTTTAGGAAAGGACAAATTGCATATTTAGCTAAATATTTCAATATTTAAAATTCAACTTATTTTTATTTATATGTTAATGTTAATTGTTCAGGCTTTAGAATTTGATATATATATATATATTAATTTTAGAAAATTAAATTTATATGCAATTGTAAAATTATAAAGAATAATATTCTATGGGAATTCGAACTACTAATGATGTAATTTGTCTGTTCAAGAAGAGAAGACAATGTTTCATGTGGATCCGTGTTGATGCATGATTTTGGTTTCGGAAAAAATAGTGGTTTCGGTGAAACTTTTAAACACATTTTAAATTAAAATTTTTAAAATTTTCAAGTATTCAAAATAAATTAATAGTATTTTTAAATATTAATTAGTATGAAAGCAATAAACAAAATATTGAGTTTTGACTTTTAAGCAATAGGGTGAAGTGAGTAATCTTGTTTTGTTGGAGGGGTACATACCCTGTTGTGTGAGAGATGGAGGGTGTAGAGATTTATTCAACAACCAAAAGTATGGGTCAGTCCTTTCATTAATTCAGAGAGTGGGTACATAGCTGGATTTTCTCAGATTTTATTTATAATTATAATAGTATATATATAATATAGTAATTATTTTAGATGGCAGCCTTAACACATACATCATTATTGCAATTCCCTTGTTGTAAGATCAAGTCATAACACATATCATTGTTTCTTCGCACATCGGCAATCATGTTAAAAGCCTGATCAAGAAAAATATCATTCATCTACTATATAATACTACTATTAATATAGGTCTATTAGGTACTAGTAGTAGTATAATAATTCTTGTTAAATATTGGATTTAATCTCACTTTGCATTCTGAAATATATATTATTTTTCACTTTGAACACTAAGTGAAGGTTAAATAAAAAAATACGGGTATTTTGGTCACTTTCTTAAAAAATCAACATATATTTTCTCCAAAATATAAATATGTAAGACTTGTGTGCAATTAAGAGTAAAACTGAATGAAAATCATTTTGGGGGCAGACAAATTAATACCATACTTATTTAATACTATACCTTCTATAAAATATAATTCTAAAAAATAATTTATATAACTTAAAATAAGAATATATAATATCAATAAAACAATAAAAATACTCGTGTTATAGTAATGTGGTGGAGTGTAAGTAAATATGGCACAAGAAATCCATTGGAACGAGTTCTGACTCGATGTTTTTCGATGAAGTTTTCTGATCCCAACTTTCGTAATTTGTCGGAATATCCATCGAAAATTGACGGTTTTTTTTATTGTAGTGAGCTAAAAATTATTGAAAAATTGTGTTCCATACACAATATAATTAATATATGAAGGTCTAAGAAATTATACATGAGCTTCGTTCATTCAACTACCTCAAGGATCCCTAAACATCAGCATGGGCACAAATATAATTTGATATTGGTATTTTTAAATTTATATTTACAACGTGTGACGTCTCAATTTTTATACATATATAAATTTTTTGGTATTATTTTAATGGGTAATTTGTCAATGTTGCTCTAAATTGCACGTAATTCTCACATGCATCTGTATATTTTGAAGGGGACTAAGCCAAGTTGAATTCTTTAACTGCTACATCAATTCCTTATATGTTAACTTTTGAAGGGAGGGATAAAAATACCCCTGTTTTTTGGTCTAAAATTCACCAAGTGTGCAAAGTGAAGGATAATATATGTTTTGAGGGTGTTAACTGAAATTGATTTTTTTTGGAGGGTGCAAAGTGATAAATTGATATATTTTTAGTGTGCAAAGTGTGATTAATCATTAAATATTGTAGACTTTTTCATTATTTTTTATAATTAAGAGCATTTTAAAATGTAAGAAAATATTGTCATGTTATCTTCATTTTTCATTGTCATACTAGAACATTGTATTTATATTCGTACCATTATTTGCGTATCCCGAATAATTTTATGTAATTGTGTTATGAGGTTGAACGTAATAAATGTTCATATGTACAGCATTTTTCTCTTTAGGTTAACTTATTATTTAGAATTAAATTATTAACTTAAAAATATTCAGAAATATCATTATACACAGAATTACGTACACTCATCAATAAAACAAATTAATATCTTTATATTTGTATCTTAAACATAGTTAATTAAGAGTTGTGTCATGCCGATAATTTAAGTGAGAATGTAGTTTGAAGAGAAAAAGTTATTTTTCCAAAAAAGAGATATGTTCCTACAAGAAGATAATAATAACAAAAAAAAAAAAAAAAAAGGAAAATTGAAAACTGAACTCGATTTAAAGTTTGCTGGTAAATAAAAATTATTTCAAAATTGGGGCTAACAATTGAGTCATTTAACAATTTAATCCTATTTCTACCCGAATAAGCCTTTTTTTTTTATTTATTACCTTGTCCACCAAATCACTTGTCCAATTCACGTGGAAAAGTAGAGCGAAATGGGAGATAAATTAACCGACTTAAATATTGTCGACTAGAATTTTTAAAAAACTCTTATTGTCAGCAAGCTCTAATTATGAATCAATTTTTCATTTTCCAATTTTTCCTCAAAAGAATGTGGCAAATAATAGAATCAATAAGGAAAAATATATTGAATTCTGACTTACTTATGCAGCCACGCATAATAACATGAGAAATGAATGAATATTAAATTAACTTTTGTGTTAGTTTTAATAGACAATTTAATTCATTGTGATAAATAAAATAACAAATAATTCGTATTTTTGTAAAAGAGGCAAACTGTCTCCCTCTAAATTTTATATTTTTACAAGGGGTTAAAATGCTCATTACGTAATATTACAAGGAGATAGAATGCTCATTTATACATGCCACCAGGAAGTATATTGCCTATTTATATACGCATTTCATAGGGAGGTAAAAGGTAAAATAAAGTGAATATGTTGTTATTGTAGGATTAAACTGGTCATTTTTCATATGAAAATAAAGTCTCAGTCGCATTAAGCGTGTGTGCAACACCTCCACATGTAAGGAATTAAATTGCTCATTATTTTAAATCACATGAAGGTAAATTATCTATTTTTATATCACATAGAGTTGAATTACTCGTTACACATATCACTGGAAGTTAAGTTGCTAAAAATCGAAATAGAAATATTTATACTTATACATTTCCTATGATAAGTCACTTTTATATAAACAATTATCTTGACATGATAAATATGTCTCTTAAATATTCTGTGATTAGGGTGGGATAATGTCGGGTTTGAGCGTAATTTAATAACAGCAAAATTTTCATTTTTGTCATTAGTCGTAATTATGTCACATATGGTTTATTTATATAACAAAATCACACTACTCTTTTTCTTGTACAGTGTACTTTCTAAATTTACTGAATACATATCATTTGGTAGGTAAAATTTGATTTTAGGCCCCATACCCATTTATGGATTTTAGAAGAGGAAATAAGGAGAACTTAAAACACCTTGGTTTGTGAGGTGGGTTTGTAATAAATTGAACAATAGACTTTAGGACATGTAAATTAAATTTTAATGGTTAGGGACCACAAATATACATAGAAAAGGTCAAATATTCAAGCCCTAAGTTAATTATAATAATAATGCTATATATATCTTGATCAGGATTTTAGGGCAGGGTTCAACCCTAAGTGGTAGGGTAGGTCATGGAGGGATTTTTTTTTTTTTTTTTTTTTAACTTATGGAGGAATATATTTAGCATTTAAGGTTTTGTAGCTTGGGCTTTAATTTAATTTGATGTGTACAATCCATCTTAAACTCTAGAACTATCAGAATTTAATTAAATATATGGAATTTAAGTTGGATGATCAATTTATAATGTAGGAAGTTGTTGTCGGTTGTGAATGATGCGAGAAGTACTCATGCGCGCATATTCGAATTTAATAAAATATTAAACTTTTTTTATATAATTAATTTTTCATTAAAAAGGACTAAAATAAAGTTACAACAAAATAAAATAAAAAAGTGGGGAACCCCCATCACAAAACATGTCAACGGGGAGAGAACTATGACTGAATTCAACAAAAATGATTCATTCAACTCGAATTTATGGTCCAAACCGCAAGATTATTATACTGAGCCGCACTCAAATAATTATTAGATATTGAGAAAATAGTTATTGAGAAAATTTGATGTTGATTATAAAATGAAAATAGGCAAAATTAGTCCATAACTTTGGGTGCTGCCAAGTTTCCTCATAAATTTTGGAGCTGACAGTTTTATCCCGTAAGTCATAAAATTGAAGGATATTTGAGATATTCTCGACCCAATTGATAGAGTGAGCTTCACTCTCGGGATTATGAAAGATGCGAACTCTAATTTTGGCTTTTAGAAGGACTTCTATTGCGAATTTGGAATTTTTTCCCTAATTGATTTCCAAAAAAAATTAAAAAGAACATAATCTCTTTTTTTTTTTTTTTTTTTTTTTTTTTTTGAGAAATTGTTCGAAAATTTCAATTAGGATTTTTGGACTAGAATTAAAAGTTTTTTTTTTTTCCACAATCGCTACTAGGATGAGTTGAAAGAGAGAGAAAATTGTCCAAAAATCACAAATAGGAAAAAAAAAAAGTACTAGTTGTAATTTATCTATCAATCCAGTGAAATAGTGCTTTTCCATCAAATGAAAAGAAATATCTGTCAATCCAGAGAAATAATGTGTGGTACTATGATTCACGATTCAAATAATATGTATGATATGATTTTCGTCCTTCGCAATTTGACGGGTTTTTTGCACTTTGCACCCCTGAAACATGAGAAATAGGCACTTTGCACCCCCGAAACTTAGATTTAGCATTTTGCACCTTCGAAATATGAAAAATGCAGCACTTTGCACCCTCTTTTATTTTTAAGCAAAAACTCAAAGACAAAATAGGAAATTATATTGTAAATCTTTGGCACTTTGCATCCCCAAAATAAAATTAGCACTTAACACTCTCTAATTAAGGACAAATCAACAACTTGCACCCCCGAAACACAATAAATGAACACTTTGCACCCCAAAACACAAAATTAACACTTAACACCGTCAAATAAATAATAAAAAATAAAAAAACTCAAACCCCTCGTTTTTTCCGACAAAGATGACTATTAAGGTGAAAAAAAAATTTAAGGCAAAATAGGTAAACATTTAGGGTAAATTACGAATATCCCCCTCAGGTAAGGCCTAATTACAAAAATCCCCCTCACGTATTGGGTATTACAGAAATCCCCCTCAGGTTTGTCACCTTCTTACAATAAACCCCTTATACCTAAAATGTTCCAATTTTGCCCTTGGAAGTTATTTCTAATGTTTATACTATGTCATTAATTTTAAAATTTATGTGTTAATTGTTATATCTTGTAAATTATAAAAATAATAATTATATATTTATCACAAAATAATTGACATAATTTATAATTTTCCATTAATATTTCAATTTATAATACAATATAAACTTTAATAAATTAAAATATCTTATTTATAATACAATATAATTTATTAAATTTACTAATTTATAAAATAAATTCATTTAACTAATGTGTAAACAATTCATATTTATAAATATATTATTAAAATTCTATTTAATTTAATATTTCACAATTTAAATTGCTAATAAATATATAAATACCTTTTATTTTTACAATATTTATTAAAACTTATGGGCAATTATAAATTTTATCAGTTATTCTGGTAGGAAATATATAATTATCTCTTTCTAATTTATAAGATATAATAATTAGATCCAAAGTTTTAACATTTATAAGACATTACAAACAAAAAAAATAACACACAAGGGCAAAAATGGAATAATTTAGGGACAAGGTGTTAATTGTAAGAAGGTGACAAACCTGAGGGGGATTTTTGTAATACCCAATACGTGAGGGTGATTTTAGTAATTAGGCCTTATCTGAGGGGGGTATTCGTAATTTACCCAAAAATTTATGGGTCTTTGATATTTTGAAGTAGACAATGAGACTTCGAGAATCTTCGAGAAGTTTACTTGTACTTTATTTAGTTATTCATGGTTATATTGTTCAAAAGAAAAGTGGAGAGAGAAATGAGTATTCAAGTATTTATAATTGTATCTTGCAAAATTTAAGGAAAAAAAAATGAATTACCTATTTTGCCTTAGATTTTTTTTCACTCCAATAGTCAACTTTGACGAAAAAATGAGGGGTTTGAATTTTTTTAATTTGAGGGTGTTAAGTGTTAATTTTGTATTTTGGGATGCAAATTGCCCATTTATTGTGTTTCGAGGGTGGAAGTTGCTTATTTGTTCTTAATTAGAGGGTGTTAAGTGTTAATTCTATTTTGGGGGTACAAAGTGCGAAATTCTCAAGTTTTGAGGGTGTGAAGTGCCAATACTATTGAATTGCCTATTTTGCCCTTGAATTTTTACTTGAAAATAAAAGAGGGTGCAAAGTGCTACATTTTTCATATTTTGAGGGTGCAAAGTGCTAAATCTAAGTTTCGAGGGTGCAAAGTGCCTATTTTCCATGTTTCGGGGGTGCAAAGTGCAAAAAACCCCAATTTGGCTAGACGAAAATATCGTCGGAATATTTGTTTTGCCCATATCGTGTACGTCTAATAATACAATACAAATCGCATGTATTGTGATATGAATGCGATATCGGAGCAGATTAGGTAACATAAATGTCTGAATCGAATCGAATCGGATTGGCGCAACTCAATTTATTTTTTAAACAAAACAACGATTTTTTGCCCTCATTCCAAAATTTTCATTTTATTTTCCTCTACGCCTCTTCATCCCACGAAAACCCGAATTATTTCTTCATCGATTTTCATCAATTTCTCCACTAAAATCTCTAATCCCAAGCACAAGTGGGCTAATATTGCGATTTATACGCGATTCAATCAGATTATTTGCGGTCCTGACGCGACTCCGGTGTTACAAGCTCGATTTCCACGAGTTCTAGGCTTATGGTATACTTCTTTCGATTCATAAATTTATACATGAGTTCTTTGTCTTGGGCGAACAAAACTTATAGCAGCTATGATTTTTTTAATTTTGTATAAATTTCAATACTTATTTAATTTTACATATGTAATAAAGATTTTTCAAATAAATAAATTAATTAAATAAAACATTTATAAAAATTGAAAAAAAATATCACTCCCTTTTTCCTAACCCCCCAACTCACCTCAATTCTATACAAATCCCCATCCCCCCCCCCCCCCCCCCCCCCAAGCCACCGCCCCTTCCCCGGACTTGACAACGATAAGGATGAAAATGTAATTTAACAATATTTGTTCTTCTCAACTGCAAATTTATGAACTTACTATTTTCATCAAGTACACTTGTGTGTATAATTTTTTTATATATTTTGAATTTTAATATGTCAAAAAAAATTGTATACTAAAATAATTTAATCTAAGCCGATGAGGCCTTAGCCAAGTGGTTAAGGATGAGGCTCCATGATCAGGAGGTCATGGGTTCAACTCCCACGAATGTGGGTATTTTCTCTAGTTTCATACTAGTCTTTCTCTAATTTAATACTAGTAATTAGTTCACTTTGATATCACTGTAATAGTTTCGATTCGATATAATGTTTGATGTAACAATATATTCATCATCTCAAAAAAAAAAAAAAAAAAATAATTTAATCTAAGCGGTTCCGCGTACGCGTAATGCTAGTATATAAAAGTTTATGGCAATATTATAAATTGGGCTGGCAGTACTGTAGATTATAGATAGATCAGCTAAAAAAATAGATATCTCATCCTTGCATTATATTTGTAGGATAAATTTATCATGTGATATAAAATGAGATATAAGATATATTTTAACTTTTTTCTATTTTAACAAATAATACTTTCTCCGTCCCCTTTTTTAATCCCTTAGTACAGTTGACCATCGGTTTGATTAAATTTTTAAAAATTATAATAAATAATTTTATTAATATATATCGTTAATTAGTTGATAATAATATATGACATCATATGTATTAATATTTAAAAGGTTTAGTGCGCCATAAATATGAATAATTTAATAAGATAAGTGATCTCTAAATAGATGGAAAAGTAATTTAACCAAGTATTGTAGCTAATGGAGTAAAAAAAATGGGACGGAGGGAGTAGTAGTTAAATTCAACTCAATTAAAATTAAAGAATTTAAAGCTAGATGAGGGTGTGATCGTGTCGAAATAAACATATTAAAAAGGAGTGAATAGCAAATTAATTCCCTGTGTTATTCTAAATAGGCAATTTAACTCCCTGTGATAAATAAAAGGACAAAATACCTCCCTGTGATATTCTAAATAGGCAACTTAACTCCCTGTGATTATAAGAAAAAGGGCAAAATGCCTCCCCTTGTTTTTATAAAAGAAGCACATTGTCTCCCTCTAAATTGCTCATTTATTCATATCACAGGGATGTATATTGCTCATTATTTCATTTCATTGGGAGGTAAATTTCCTATTTTTATATCACGAGGAGGTAAATTACTCATTATTCATTTCCTGGGATTTAAATTGCCTATTTTTATTTCACAGGGAGTTAACATGCAAAAAACCCTATTAAAAAGTAGCCTTTGATCTATATATCTAGATAATATTCCGATATTATTTTCCAATTTGATAATAAGAATCACTCGACTTTTTAGAAATATTCCTCAAATTAATTAGGTGAAATAACGATTTAATTTGTATGAACACAACACTATTTGAAGCAAATTAGTACCAGAACAAGCACGCTACTCGTAAAAAATATCCAGATTTTTTTTAATTCTGATAAAAAGAAAACTGGACCACGTAATCCTTGCGAGCATATATAAAGTTAATTTAATTGCTGCAATTTATATTTTTCTGCCATGCATGTTTTCTTTTTGAAGTGGTCCAGTATTTTCTTAAATTTGAAGGAATAAATTTTATTGCGAGATTAAATTCTCCCCCAAATTGCTTTTACCCACCGGCCTCATTGTGACAGTGTCAATATAATTTGTAATGAATATGTGTAACAAAATATATGTAGCAGTATTTATCTTTTCTTTTTTATTTACATAATCTTTTTCCGATATGGCAAACTTGGTATTGAATTATAAATAAATAAATTTAATGGCTTCGTAATTTTGTTACTTAACCTAATATTGGGGTACGTACATGAAAAAAGCGAATTATTAGAAATATAATCGGTCCTAATTACTTCAGATCTAGGGCACGTCTCTTAAGAAGAACATGTAAGTTTGGCTTATCTATAAATGACATAATCTATGGTCTAATGGGGATGAAAATGATTTTGACCGCAAAAAATAATAAATATATTTTAAATATTCAAACTTTTTAGACAAAAATAAAAATAAAAAAAAATTTAAGAGTGAGTCGCACTTTTCTTCCTTTTCTTGTACCAACGTTTACATATTCATCCATCATCTTTTTTTTTTTTTTTTTTTTTTTTTTTTTAGCAGATGGATCCCTTTTATCAATGTAATATAATTAGAATTTAGAATGAATATGACTATCATATCATAGTAATACTCCTACAAATTCCTACGAAGTTTAATTCAGCTATGCGTCAAATATAATTAAATATGAGTGTCATTAAATTTTTGGTCAACACTTAATAATGGGAATTTTGATTCAATTTAAAAGTACTTTAGTTTTTTTTTGTTTTTTTTTTTTTTTGGGATAGTGAATATATTGTTTCATCAAACACTATGAAACTTTATAATAATATCAAAGTAGATTAATTACTAGTAACTAGAGAAAGACTAGTACGAAACTAGAGAACATATCCACATTCGTGATAGTTGAACACATAACCTCCTGGTCATGAAACCTTATTCTTAATCACTTGATTAGGGTCTCATCGACTAAAAGTAATTTAATTGGGGTATAATTAGTTTAAAACTTTCATAAATCAACGTATTCAATATTATAGGTTCGACTGTGAGTTGTCAACTTGGGGGATTTTTATGTCCATTTTGGTGGATGCTTTTTTTTTTTTTTTTTTGGAGAGGATTGAGATTTTTTTTATTATTCACTGAACATTATTAATTATCCGTTGCCTAATGTTATCTAGAAAAAAGTAATAATAAATCAATCGAGAAAGCTAATTTAGCTAACAGAACAAATATTTCATTATCTCATCTACAAAGAAAAGAATATTTCTCATTAACGGGACCACGGAAATAAGACTACATAAGGGAGTTTCTAAGGAAAAAAAGATATAGGACATATTAGTAATTATTGCCTAATTAAAGGATCCAGCGATCTGATTTTTTTTTTTTTTTTTTTATAATTATTATATTATTAGCTTCCAATATTCTAAGTTTTTTAATGTAGGAACACTGGGAATCTCTTACAAGTTTACAACCCAATCAAGTGATGACTATTTAATTTTGACAGAATAACATGAGATATTTTTTCAGCTAATTAAATATAAAATTCTACTAATAATAATATAATGATAAGTGAAAATTGGGAATAAATGCATGATACTACCCTGTGTTAAAATCTGCACAAAACTTTTCTGTAAATTTTTTTTTTCACCAAACTCTCTTCAGAAACCTTGCATAAAACACCCAATCTTCGTTAGTTACTAACACCGTTAATTTTTGCATAATTTTAATTGTGTAAAACGTCCCTGTACTTTTGAATGTTAGCGCAAAACTTCCTTGTACTTTTAAACATTTGCACAAAACTCCCTTGTACTTTTGAATGTTTGCGTAATACATTTGCACAAAACTCCCTTGTACTTTTGAATGTTTGCGTAATGGGTTTGGTTACTCGAAACCAATAACCAATCCTACATTTTATTGGAATGACCCATTTATTTAAAATTTTGAGTTTGTAGACGACGGATAAAATAGCAAAAATGTGCAATATATGTCTCCGTTTAGCATTTTCAAATGTGAGAGCATATCCAAGAAGCTAAAAGCTTTAGCAAAATTCAGATTTTAGTTTGTCCACAATGTCATAGCTATCCAATTTTAGCTACTCTTTCAGATCCGATATTGTTATTTCTGACAATTACTAGAATGATGTATATTTTATTGTTTTCAGATAATAATTATAAAAAATATTATAATAAATTCTATGACGTCAGTGCATATATAAATTTAAATAATACAGTAAATGTTTATTTTTGTATATTATTAATTTATAGAACACTAAATTAATATGATCAATTTTACTATGTCAAGTAAACGGCTAAGTTCAAACATATTAATTAACTATTTATTAAATAACTAAATTAGAGCTGATATATTATAATGTTTTTATTGGTGTATTTTTTTTTTTTTTTGGGGGTTCACTTTCTACCGGATAATTTATTGCTAGTAGAACTCCTGCAAATAGTTTCTGCCTTGTGGCACGGATTTATCATCACCGCAGAAAATCAAACTAGGGCTGAAAATCAAATCAAACTATTCGAGTCGAGTTCATTCGATAAAAGCTTATTTTTTTAGCTCGGTTCGTCAAACAAATCAAACAAGCTTGAATATGATTTTTCATTTGATAAGTTTTGAAGCTCGACTCGATAAGCTAAATATGAAAAAATAAGCTACTCGATACTTAGCTCGAGTTTGTTCGATAAAAGATCGGTTGAGCATCGGTTCGTTAAGAATCAAACCAAGCCCAAACACAAAATTTCAAGCTCGATTAAATTCAAAGCAAGCTTGAAACATGTCCCGTGCGATACTACTCGACTCGTTTACACCCCCTATCGGTAACCTATATTTTTTTGGATACTATTAGAATTCACCACATGGATTGGGCTAAGTCCACTTACTTGGCTTGGGCCTAACTCAACCTCAAAAGCTAGCTTATAAGGTGAGGATTGCCCAAGTCCTTATAAGGTGTACCTACTATTGTTTTCAACCAATGTGGGACATTTAGTCTCAATACTCCCCTTTCACGTGTGGGCGGACTGAATGTGCGGGTGAAACAAGCCCAACACATGACATATTAAAGCCCAATATTTGCGAATTATTAACATGTGGGTAAGAGTCCAACACGCGGATTTGCCCAGACCGTGTGGATCCCAACACGCGGATTTTTCAGACCGTGTGGGTGAAGAATAAATCCCATCATGCGCGCAAGGAAGAGCCCATCACAGAAGGAGGTGACCTACTTCAACCTGAGGCTCTGATACCATATTAGAATTCACCACATGAATTGGGCTAAGTCCACTTACTTGGTTTGGGCTAACTCAACCTCAAAAGTTAGATTGTAAGGTGAGGATTGCCCAAGTCCTTATAATGTGAACCTATCTATTGTTTTCAACCAATGTGGGACATTTAGTCTCAATATATACATCCACACAAAGATTTAATTAACCATCAATAAATATAAAAATAAAAAATAAAGTATATATCATCAAACATGTATAATTGAACATTTGACTTTGGCTATGATGAAAAAGTTAGCAATTCCACTATTTTTTCAGTCGTGAATATTTTTATAACATGTTTATCATGCGTAGATCAAAAGGAGAATAAAATAGTAAGAATTTTTCCAATTAAGGTTGGAATTTAAAGACCTTTTTTTGTATGTCTAACCAAAACGGGAAGTAGAGTGCGATATACCCGCTCCCAATTTTCGGTCGTGTGATTAAATTTCATACAACTTCATTTTCGATACGTTTAGTAACCAGGAGTACTTTTGGTTGAAAAAACCTTGTTCAAGACCAAACTATTTCTTTCTCACAAGTTGGTTTGGATTTTTTTTTTTTTATCATGTTTTACTTTCAGCCGATCGATTGTAGTCTAGTGGTAAAAAAAATGAGGCCCAAAGACGAATAGATTTTGGATCGAATCATATTAGTACGAGCAGTTTTTAGTTAAATACTAGTCTTGGTATTTAATTTATATTTGCATTTTGGAGTAATCAAATATTGGTATAGTGAATTGATTATCTTAATATTGTAATCTCTCCGTCCATTTTATTTGTTCCCTTGAGTTTTTGCACGAAATTTTAGGTAAAAGTTGAAAAGCTGAAACTTTTATACAATAAAAAATAGTGGTAGAGAATTAGTCAATTAGTGATGTCAAATCAATAATTCATGTGAAAGGGTACTTTTGAGAAAAATAATTTCATATTTGGAAATGGAGTATTATTTTGGGATATCCCAAGAAGAAAAAAAGAGCAAATAAAAAAGGACGGAGGGAGAATTTATAGTTTCATTCAAAATAAAAATGAAAAACAAAAGAAACTTTCAGGGTTTTTGACACTTTGCACTATGAAATTATAGGGTTTTGGCACTTTGCACTCTAACTTAAAATTTTTGGCATTTTACAACCTAATGTGTGTTTTGATGAAAATATTCATGGTTGGAAGGGTAAATTAGTCATTTTCAAATATTTATGGCACTTTACACCTTAGAAATATAGATTTAATACTTTGCCCCCTGAAAATATAAAATGTTGGCACCTTGCACCCTAAAAATATAATATTTTGACATTTTCAACCTCGACTTAATATTTTTGGCACATTTTATTTTAACCAAATTACTAGCTATTATTGATTATGTAAGAACTTATTTTTTTCCCTTTTGTAATATAATAAATTTTACATTCTGATTATAATAAATAACTTTAGATTTGTGGAGTATATCATGTAGAAAAAATTAGAATCGATTACATGTAAGTCTTATAGAAACAATATCATACAATATAATAATTAACATGTAAGTTTAAAAATTTCCCCATCAACAACATTCATGAGTTTTTTTCAAAGAAAAGCATATTAGGTTGTAAAATTTCATACAAATTAAAAAATCTTGCTAAGATACAATTCAGATGTATATATATAAATATATATAAACGATAAATTAACTTTAGAATAAAATTATATCTTATTGCAAATCCAAGCTCGGCAAAAGTGTAGATGTACTTTCTCCTTTCTTTTGCACATTTGATCCCAAGCTTTGTAATGCGCCCCACGTGGTGCGCCTCTACGAGTTGATACACCACAATATCACGAAAATCTTGATAATCCTAATCGGCTAGAACATAAATATTATAATCAAGATCTAAACTAGAGAACAAAAGAGGAGCAAATATTCGAAATCTCTTTCTTAGGAGAGAAAGATGGCACGAGGGAAAGAGAAAAAAGAGGGAGTTTTTCAAGATTTGTGTTAAATGTGTATCTTAGATCAAGTCTTATTCTTGTATATTCTTATTCTTATGTGTGATATGATATATATATATATATATATATATATCCTTATTCTCTCCTAATCACATTAGGTATTGGATTTTAATTCTTCTCTTTTCCTACAAGTCTTCTAATTACTTAATGTGTCAATCAATTTAATTAATTATGGTCCTATTTGATTTCTCAATTATATAATTCACTTAATTAGTTAATATCTCATTTAATAAGATTAGACTCTAAGTATATTTAATTAAATATTTATTTATATAATTAATTAAATTCAATTTAATTAATTAACTTATAAATTAAATATCAATTTAATTTATAATCTTGATCCAATCCAATTGGATATCGCCCTGCTCCAATTGGGTGACCTAGTCGATCCATTTATTCTTTGTTTCCTTATTTTTTCCTTCATGTGTATTGTGTATGCCCTCGTAGGTCCACCATAATTGGTCGTGGTTTTTAATTAAATATTCATCCCATTATGTGAGTATGAAATACTCTAGATCAATCGAACCTTCTACCAGACTGATCATTTCAGAATTAGCACCCCTGCCAATTTGAGAATTCTCTCATAGTCCACAGTCGATGTCTGGCCACAAGCCCGTAGAGCCCAATCAGTGGTGAATTAGTTATGTGAACCTTCAATCATTTACAATTGTCATATACTACATGGCCCCTCCATTAGTCGATACTTGAGGGTTTTGGATTTTTCATCAGTTCCCTTCCTTCGTCTTGTCCTTATGTATCATGATCTCGAAATTATTCCCTTTGACTTAATCTGTATGAGCTACTTTCATAAAGTCGTAAGGTACCTCGGCCGAGGATTTTACTGGAATTGATTTCTCACATAGATTCATAGGAGAAATCTCCAACCTATCAAGTCGAGTCAATGGATCATTTGTTGATAACATAAACCTGCATACGGTTTCCATATACCTAACGTGGACCCTCAAAGACCTTCTGGTAATACCTTGTTAGTCGGAGCTCACATCAAAGCATAGAAGTTCTCGCACCAAATAAACTATATCACCTCAAGTAATAAAGATCGTTCCTCATATACTATTGCAAATAGGAATAACTTCAACCCCGATATGCGACTTCCATGGTGAGTTATTTTCTAATTGGAGTATTCAGTGCACTTGCCTTCCCGGCAAGCCACCTACTTCTGTGTATCGACTATCACAGTCACGCTAGTGGACCCTAGCATCCTCCAGTTCATCATAGTATACACATCAGTGAGAGTCTAACCGAATCCAATCTATCTCAAATGGATTCTACGACTCTTGAATATGTTCTAAATCATAACCTTGGAGATCAATCCACATGTTGTCCCAAAGTCATGTGATCTAAGGACTTCTATCCTTATGTTTAGAAAATTATTACAAAAGATAAAAACGACCATTTATTAATAAGGTGTATTTATTAATCTAAATTGAATAGCTCTTTATTTATTACAATAAATAGCAGCCATATAGTTGGTTTGCTGGATATTATTTCTATCATTTATATGGTGCAGTCTGCCAAAAAAAATTAAATCGGGGGTGAAAAGTGCCAACATTCTATATATTTAAGGTGTAGAATGCCAAAATCTATATTTTCAGGGTGCAAATTGCCAAAACTTATATTTTCAGGGTGCAAAGTGCCAAATTATATTAAAAAATAACTATTCTACCCTTTTACCAATAAATTTTCTCACCAAAACACACACTAGGATGCAAAGTGCCAAAACTTTTAAGTCAGAATACAAAGTACCAAAACTCTGTAATTTCAGTGTGCAAAATGCCAAAAATCCAAACTTTCACGCATAATAAGTTGACGAAGTATGAGATAATTTAAAAACAATTCTAAGATCCTAAAATATAACAACAAAATTTGAACATCTAATTAGTTTTTTTAGTACTTGAAACATTTGAAGCGACATCAAATAATTTTGTTATTCAATTTATGATGGAACTGAAGAAAATAATTTTAAACACCTAATTATGAAATTTTTTTATGTCAAATCATGTTTGTTATGTGAGATAAATTTTACAAGAAATAAGTTATTTTATGTCAAATCAGGATAGAATTTGTGTAAGTTAATTTTTTAGACATAAGAAAATTATTATTTGTTTGAATTTTGAAAAAGTAGTTTGAGAAAATTTAAAGATGAGAAATTTATTTCAAAAAATACTGTAGAAAACATATTTGTTTGGCATTACCAAAACACGAAAAAAATTTGGAAAAAGCCAAACAAACAATCCCCCATTCCAAGTTTTCTTCTAAAAAATGTTTGAACTAGCTGTTGTTGTAGCTCTACATTAGCTTATTGTTTTCTTTTCTTTCTCTCTCTTGATCAATTGATAATTAAAGATCAAGTATATATAAATAATTAAATATCAATGTCTCCAAAATAAGAAACAAGTGACCAAAAATTTCTATCGCATTAAATTAAAATATGGACACGAAAATATATTCAAAATATAATAGCGATTTAAAAATTAATAAAGCTTACAATGTATTACAAAAAGAAAGTTATTTCTTCAAAATTAGCTTATTTTAAATTTCACAATGAAAACATATCCTAATTTTCCGAACAAGCTCTTTCACGTGATCAATCATGAATTGGCTCTATTTGCTTGTCCCATAAGGCATTACTATTTATGAACGTAAATATTTATATAAACCATATGCTTAATTTTCATGTGCTGAGGTCCTGATATTGTTTCAGTAGCATGTGAAGTTAGGGTAGATTTTCTTTTATCGAAAAAGTTACGGAAAATGATAGGTGGTGTTTGGCTAAAAATGGAAAAAGTAGAAAATTAAATAAAGTACATGTAGAAAAACAAAAATATTATCTAAATTCAATTAGAGCTACAGGTACCCAATAACGGTCTCAATTTTTTTTTTTTTTAATATGTCCAAGCTTACACTAGACTAATCATGGACCCTCAGAATCCTTGTCCTAGAACCCTGAAGGATGTAAATCGCAGGTTGCCTCTCAATTTTTGAAATAATGATTATGTAGCTTTTGTTCAAATTTTAGATTTGATGTAATACCTTTTAAAATACGTCGGTTATATTACATAAAAATCTCACATGGGAATTATAAAATATATCTAATGACAAACTTAAATTTATCACTTTTTACATATATTAAGTGACATTGACATAAATATTGTCACAAAAATATGATAACTTAAATTGTCAATCACTACAAAAAATTTAAATTTTAGGATAGTAAATGACAAAGTGACAAGAATTTAAATATTGTTACTAAACTGATGTATATAGACACACTAGTGACAATATTTATTGTTACTATTTAAATGTGAAAAAGTTGTCACTATTGACATTTGGTGATACCCCAATAGTGACAAGTAAAAAGTTATCACTAAATTATAGTGACAATATTTATTGTCACTAGGTTGTCACTGAAAGGGGGTAACTAATTGTCAGTAGTGACAACTTAAGTTCCATAAACTTGTCACTAATAGCCATTATTTAGTGACAACTTAAAAATATATTTTGTCACTATTGGACTTGTCACTGTTATTATTGTGACAAAACTAATATTCTTATCAATAAATGTATACAAAAAGTAACAATTTCAACAATGTCACTTAATATTTTATCACTAAAATCCATTTTTCTTGTAGTGAATATTGATAATTAATAATACTAAAAAGACAACCTACTAACAGAACTTTTGATAATTAGTAATTTTTTTTCACTAATTAAATGCAAATATTGACAATTTAAAATTGTTGTTTATTTAACGTGGTATTCCAGGCTTCATGCTTATATAGGTGAATCCACATAGTCATCATTGAAATAAATTTTTTTAGCTTAACGCAAAGCAATTAATATGTGTGACTCAAGATTATAAAGAATTTAAATATATTAAATTAAGAACTAAAAAAATAAAAAAATAAAAATATGATAAATGCTTGAGCTTGAGAAGCTTCTTGTCCAATAGTTCAGTAAAACTCGCTAGGACATGCGATATTATTGAACGATTTAATTTCATTTTGCACCTTGAAAATGTGGTGTTTTTTTACTTTACACCTTGAAAAAAAAATTAAATTCAGTTTGCATCCTGAGAACATATGTAGTGCTGTTGCACTTTGCACCCCAAATGACTTTCCAGCCATACAAAAATCCCACTGCGGTCCTCTTTTTTATACTGTTTGAAGGGTAATTTTGGCATCACAACCAAGTCAGTTTTTCATTTTTCCTTCCCAAAATTACTCACGTGAGCCACATGTGCATTTAGAAATAACAAATAATGGGAAAATAATAATATTACGAAGAAAAAAGATATTCAACATTGCAAGATCACTCTCATCAGTTAGTTTATGATTTAAGATTTCCCATCTCTAAACCTGATTATTTAGTATTTTGAGTATTTCATCATTTTGGTGACTCCTACTAATTATAAGGATGGATTAAAGTTTTGTTTTGATGGATTCGGTTGCGGAGCCACGTACAAATTAACTAGGGGTGCATGAACCCCCTGAAGTTTTTATCTTGGATATATATTATATGTATAATATTATATTTTATTAAAGAATATCCACAACTTTGGAGTATAATTTAAAATTTTAATCTAGTGGACCCCTTTAATAAATACTAAAATTTAATATGAGAAGGGTCCATATTTAATATTAGTGCATCATGAAACTAATAGTCATGATAATAAAGTGAACAAATTCAATTCAAACTCTAACATTTTATATATATATATATATATATATATATATATATATATATATATATATTATTATTATTTTATAATTCATTTAGAACATAAAAAAAATACGTTTTTAGAAGGAAGACACTTTTTAAATATTTAATTGCATGTCAATATCTCTCTCATCTCATATCTACGCGAAATTGAGGTTCACATAAAAGATATATTCTTTTTAATTATTCAACAAACATATAGTTTTCTCAACAAAAGGAAAAAAAAAATGTAGTACTCCCACTTTCATTCTAATGTAATTTTATTTCTGGTGGTTTTTTTATTTATAATTTAGTATTTTTATAAATTATATTATCAAGATCGATTACTGTCTATATTCAAATAAGATTTGTTCCATGTGATTATGAGGTTGAATTAATTGTTGTAGAATTTTTTTTTGAGTAATTTATTTCATTTTTTTTTATTTTAAGTATAGTTTTAGTTTTATAAAGGTTCCCAGTGAAAAAAGTTTCTGGTTCCGCCACTGGGCGGAATATTTGGCACTAAATTAAGAAAAATAAGGGAATCTCAAGTCAAATAATTAATTTCGAAATTACACCTTATTTTTATTTTCATTGATTCTGAAATGGAACATTTACAATGCTTTGATGGAAGTGATCAGGAATTTTGATCCATGATGTTTCAGTTGGCTAAACTTTCGAGAAACATTTGAAAAAAAAATTAAATCAAAGAAAAATATTAATGTAGAAACTACAAAATATTTTCTTTTCAGTTAACTCAAAAATAAAAATAAAAAAATTGGTATTATCGGTGAAAACATGTCAAAAATTTAATGCATGATTACGAGAAAATCTTGGTATAGACGTGATTTCATTGTGGAGAAAAATAGTCATTCTTTGACATGGATTTAGAGGGAAATAAAGTCTTGAAGTTTTTAGGGGTGAATTTATATCTAGACAGATATTCTTATCATTAAATACATCATGTTCTTGTAATAGTAACATTTCAAGGTCGGTCTATAAAACATTATTTGTGAACTAATAAATAAAATAATCAATAAATATATTTAAAAGATAAACAAACTAATGAACACATGTTATATACTAGTAATAGATTTTGACAATGGTCATCTTAGGTGACAACTAATTGATGGTGATATATGTACGTGTATTAAACAATGGTGGTTGGTCATTTCAACGACGAGTATCTATCTAAAACAACACTTGTCTAATCTAGTGTGTGCGGTCTACTGCCGGCCGGGAGGACAATAATGCTATTTTTCCTTAGGCAGTGACAATGAAATGAAGTGGGATGAATCCAAATCGATCATGAATTTGATTTGTAACCAACTGGATTTAATTGAATCTTAGATCTAATGGACTTTAAATTTAATTATAAATTAGAAATTCGATTCATGCCAACTGGAAAACAAGTCAGATTTTGGGTTCCACGTTTAGTACAAATCCTTCCTCAATCTAAGATGGATCGGACCAATCCATACTCGCTCAATCATTGGCAAACTCGGTGATTAAAGAAATTCTTGCGATTATTTATAGTATGGAATATTCATTTGGTATTTCAGCATAAAAAAAGGGATACTTATCTTGGGTCCAATATACAATAATGTGTGTTTTCTTTTAGATTTATATATACTCTTTGTTTCATAATAATTGTCGTTTAAAAGTGTTGCTCGAATATTAAGGATCCAAGTAAATAGCATGGATTTTTGGTAAGAATACAAATATATGTACCTAAAATACCCTTAAATAATATTGCATTGGAATAAATAAGATAGAGTTTAAGGTGTAATAAATGAGGGCTAAAATGGAAATGGGGTCATTTATATTGCATAGAAATCCTAAATCGACAAATATTTTGGTAAAGAAAAAAATCTCTAGAAAACGACATATATTGTGGGACGGAGGGAGTAGTAGTTAGTTTGTAGTAGTTGTTTTTTTTTTTTTTTTTTTTTTTTTTTTTGTGTGTATGTAATTTGGTTGTATTCGAATAGATTTCTAATTTGATGATATTGATATAGATGTAATTTGTATCTTTCTAAAAAGGACTATGCTAGCATCGCAGCCCATAATATAAAATTGCAAGAAAAATTAATCCATAACTAATCATCACATAAAAATAAACCCTATTTATTAAATAAACCCGAAACCCTAAATCAAACATTATGTCATAAACCTTAAATTCTAGGCCTTGCAAATGCTTTTAAATTATGAGTTTATATTTTTATTGTAACTTTCGAGATATTTTATATTCAAATATTGATAAATGATAAATTATCATTTGAAAAGTAATGAATTATTTTTTATATGAGTAATATCGTATAATTTAGGTGCTCTATTGTAATTTTAAAAGTTGAGTGGATTTTTAATAAATTAAAAAGATTAAACAAGTAGCAGGTAACAAAAATACATTAAAAAATATAAAAATTGAGATGTAGGGCTGTGAAATAATTATTTTCCTTCTAAAAAACGATTTATGTGTGTGCTTGAAGATCTCAAATTACACTCATTAGCGGATGTTTCCCTTTTCGTGCTTTCTTTCTTTTTGTCCTTTCTTAGTTTCTTATAGTTATAGGAAACGATGTAGTCGAAACGAATTGAAGTTCAAGTTTTTTTTTTTTTTAAATAAAAATACATTCATCATTAATTATTATATTATAAACTATTTCTAATCATTATATTATATACTATTTCAATAACTCTTCAAAATTCTAAGAATTACAAATAATAAATAACTATTAAAAAGTTAATATTAAAACTTGAAAAATACATAGATTCGTGAAAATTGAACTCATGATCAATCTATAACATATTTTTCATGGAGCCTCAACTTTACTGTTATTGCCCAATTTGATGTATTGAAGTCCAAGTTGATGTTCATAATATTAATTGGGGTGACAAATTTAAGGCCCAACATCTATATAACATTTAAATCTCTTTCCTATGGGCTTCCGACTAAGTTGTCTTATTTTGTGTTCTGGGCAGGCCCAATCCTTCAGAACATCTTAGAGTATTTTTGTCATGAAATTTAAGTAGGTGTCTTGAATTTTCAAGGCTTCACGAGATCATTTGGCTTTAGATATACTCCCTCCTTCCCAAATTTTTTTTTCTTTTTAGTTTTGGCGCGGAGTTTTAGACAATTTATTCAAAAAATAATTTTTTTAAATTCTTTGAGAGAGAAAGGAAGTCATATTTTGGGATGTCCCAATATAGAAATGAGAGAAAAAAAGTGGGACAAAGGAAGTATACAGATGTAGAAAAAGAATTCCAAGAGACCTCAATTAAAAAAAATAAAAAATAAGAAAAAATTCAAAAGCTATCGTTTTTATTGAAACTATAGTGGAAAATGACTGGTTAAGAATTTGATGTGACAAAATGATTAGTAGGATTTTAAATTCGTTCAAAAGTAAAATGATATGAATTTGTCATTATCTGAAATCGATATCTCCAAATAGGTCAAACCGTCAAACCAATTAGCCCTCAAACAATTCTTAAAAAGAAGTTAATTAGTTTGATATTTAAGGTGAGTTTGACATATAAGTTTGAAAAGTAATTATAGAAGAATTAATTTTACTAAAATGAATTTTGATAATAATAATTATAATAAAAATAATTATAAAATAATTACTTTTGTATATTAGTTTTTATAAAAGTAAAATTTTAAGAGCTTTTAAATTAAATTAATTTTTAACTTCTAGAGATCTCAAAAGTAATTATGATAATGCGGGTCAAACACCGTGAGAATCACGATTGACCAAAATTAATTTTTATAACTGGGATCAAACACTTTAAAAATCACAATAAAAATTTAGAATTACTCCCACCGTTGAGCCAAACTCACCCTTAAACTGATAATAATGACTTAGAAGGGCATCTAGTATGACTGATTTAGAGATGGATTTGGCCTGCTCAAACTGATTACATTTTAGCCAAATTTCTAGGTTGAATATTATTATTAGATTTAATGAACAAAATTAAACTAAATAGAACTCAACTCGAATAAAAATGACTAGTAACAATACCTAAATAAATTCATATTATATGAACTTTATTGTAGAACTAATACTTTTCAAATTCTTATACGATACGTTATTTATTTCGAAATTTGTTTAATTATTAAGTTAGAGATTTTATGTGTTTATTTATATATTTTTGTATATTATGTATAATTATTAATTACATCATGTACGGGTGTTGTAGTAATGTTTTCATATAATATAAATTAAGTGGCTCCAATATATATAAGTTTATAGACTGCAAAATTATATGAACCAAGTTTAATCTAAATAAAATACATGAAAGATGAGGCAGTTTGCTTCTCGCCAATCCCAATCATCTTTTTGAAGATTATTAAGTCTCGGGGACCATTTATGGGGAAATCTTTTTTTTCAATATAAAACCTCTTTTCCTCATTGAAGTTGTGGGGAAATTTCTTTATCAATCAATTACAGAAAACAATAATTATGGTGCTTTTAGTGTATGTGGAATGTTTGATTAATGAGGAGATTATGAGTGTTGGACAGTTATCTTGGGAAATAGTATTGGGAATGAATGAAACTTAGGGTCAAAAAGTTAAATTAACTTGAAAATAATTAGACTCATAATGTTTAAGTTGACCTAATTTGAAAATAATGCCCTTAAATAGACTTTACAAATTATAATGGTTTACTGGTTTACTACTTAAATTCCAATATCGATCTCCACTATGATTATGATAATGAGACCATAATGATGATGATAATAATATATCAAGAATTGTGCCTATCAAAAGTCCAAATGCTAATAGGGTTGTCAATGGCCCATGTTTGGATCGGATCAGGCCACATCCAAATCCGGGTTCCATTAAAATTGGATCAATCTCGTGAATCTTGTCTAATCCTGGAATTATTGGGCCTGTTTGTTTGGCGTTTTTCAAAAAAATTTCGTGTTTGGGAAATGCCAAACAAACATGTTTTCTATTTTCTGAAATAAATTTTTCATCTCTCAATTTTCTCAAACTACTTTCTCAAAATCCAAACAAACAACAATTTTTTTATCTCTAAACAAAACCTATACAAACTATACTCTGATTTGACATAAAGTAACATATCTCTTACATAAATTATCTCACAATAAACATGATTTGACATAAAGTCTTACACATCTTACACCTACAACCTAACTCTTCCAAAAAAAACCTATAACTACTTTATTTCTCAAACCACTCTCTCAAAACTCAAACAAACAACACTACGCAAATCGAGATTATTTCACAAACCTCCACTACTCTCCCAAACTATTTTCCGAAACACCAAACAAACAGGCATGAATTTGTCAAATCTTGTTTGGATTTGATCAATTAAATTTCATATATTTTTTAACTTTTTATTTATCATCTTTTCCTACAACAAGTTTGTTAAAATTTCAACATTTTCATTTTAGTTCATGTATTCAAACTTTCTACATAATATATTAAGCTCTAACATAAATAAGATCGACATATTTATCACGTTCCTTCAAATGGTTTAACACCACAAGTTGGAAACCAGTGGTTTCGATATTAATGCATTAAAAATAGTTCACGTTGTTAATTGCTTAGTTGAAAATATGCATAAGATGAAATTTAACTCATACCATTTTAACAAATGGTAAAACATTTATGTTTTTATGCGATCTTTAATTTATTGTTGGAGTTGGATCTCTAATTGACATGACAAAATTAAGATTCATATTCACTACATTTATTTTGAATTTCGGATTTTTTTTACTCTGATTAGATATATCTGGATCTAGCTCTATTCCTATAAAAAAAATCTAATATTAAATCTATCTGGATTTGGAACTATTTGAATTAAAAATCTCTGTTGACTACCCTTAGGGCTGTCAATGGGGCGGATTTCGATCTGGATCCGTCCGAATTCGATCCGATTTATTAGGATAATTGTCAGATTAGCGATTCGATGGACCTGATCCGATTATAAAGATCCGAAATTCGAAACTCATGGAGCGAATATGGATTTAGGTCGATCCGATCCATTAAAGATCCGTATCCGACAACAAATAAAAAGAAAGATATATATACAAAATGATTTATAAAAATAAATATCATTAATAATATTTCAACGTCAATTTAAGAAGATAGTAATTTATAATTCGTTTATAAATTTATTTAAACCAATATATTCATTCTACAAATTTGAATATAGTAAAGAAACTTTGAGAATGTGAGCTAAAATTAAATAAAATTGAAAAGATAATAAACTTGTTTAAGGAAAAAAATATTAATTTAACTTTTTAAATACAAATTTATTGGATCCGAAAAATATCCGATATCCGGCTAAATCCGACCAAGATCCGTTGGATTCAAAAAATCTAGATCCGAGCACAATCCGAACAAGATCCGAGTCCGACAAGATTCGATCCGATATAAATGGAGCCGGATCTGGACGAGCCTGATCCGACCAGAATCCGACCCATTGACAGCCCTAACTACCCTAATTTCTAGGATATGAGAAAACTAAAGAAATGGGCTTTGCAGCTTTGGACTATAAATTGATTAATGAATTATAGATGTTTGGGCTTTAGCCCAATGAATCTGGTAATCCAAATGGACTTTGTATTAAACTTAGTTGACGTATTACTAGATCTCCAAAATATGGGCTTAACACCAATGAAGCCTAAGTGGAATATGATTATGGGTCGTATATATCGAAAATACACAATTTACCAGGGTACAAAATAAACATTAAAATAATTACCCAAACGAAAAAACATGTGTGTTATAACATCCATTTTTCACTGTATCCGTGAATAATAGGATCAATTATCGATTTTTTATTAGTCTAATATTGTTTTTCTCTTTGATGGTTTTGGTATATAGAAACTTTTATATCACAGCATAGACTTAGTGTGTTTTTATTAATCAAAATATTTAAAAATAAATAAATTGAATTATTACATATGTTCTTATAATTATAGTCTTTTTATTTTTATTTTTTATGTTTCAAGAATTTAATCTATTTTGATTGACTTCATTCATATTATATAGGTCTTTTTAAACAGATATTCAACTTACATTTGTTAAGTTACATATATAGTCCACAACAAGACGTAAATCTTTTAAAATAATTGTGAAATAGAATTTAAAATTTCATGTCATTAAAAAAATCATTCTGGCAAAAGGTTCTACAATACATAATACAATTTTTTTTTTTTTTTTGAGAAAGGAGAATTTCATTCAATGAGATTGTTCAGAAATAACAATATCCGCAATGGAAACAGGAAGAACAGAGGAGAAATTAAAACTAATTGCAGCTAGCTTGGCTAATCCATGAGCAGAACTATTAAACATCCTAACCACATGAAGAGCTTGGAAAGAGAGTAATCCTGTAGCAAGCCTTCTAATATCATCATAAATAGGACCAAGAGCACAAAAAGAAGAAGAGGTATCACGGATACCATGGATAACGGCGAGACAGTCTCCTTCGATAATAAGATTACCCCAACCATGAGCAAGTCCGAATTCAATCGCACTAAGGGCTGCGAGGGCCTCAGCTGATTCCGGGTTAAGCGGTAATCGAAGTGTCTTAGTACTCCAACCAATACATTCACCCTCGGAGTTTCTTGCAAGAAGACCAATACCAACAGTTTCTCCATTCGTACTAAAAGCGGCATCCATGTTAATCTTGCAAAAACCAATAGGTGGTGGGAGCCAGCTAGAAGAAGAGAGCCTAGAGGGCAGATTACAAATTTGCTGCCTTGAGTCCATAAAACGCGAAACAAAATTAGAAGCAAGTACACAAAGTTGAGAAGGTTGTAAATCCAATTTCTCCCAAACCCACTTGTTACGGCTATACCAAATCCACCAACAGAACATGGAGAAACGACCGAATTCTGTTGCATCAGTTTTAGAACGAACAAAGTTGAACCAAGATTCTATGTCATTTAAATCACTATTATACGAAGCAAAAGGGATACCGGATAGAGCCCAAACCTGCCTTGCATATGTGCATTTAAGAACACAATGAATGATTGATTCGGACTCGAACCCGCATCGAGGACAGCTGCCATCATTAGCTACTCGTCGTTGTCGGAGGCGATCACAAACTGGAAGAGAATTTGAACAGCAGGACCAGAGAAACACTTTAGTATTTGGGGGCGCCCTAACCTTCCAAATCCAAGTCCAATCGCGTGAAACACTAGTGCTTGGCCCACCCATTCGAGATTCCCGTAACGCAGCTTTCATCTCTATGTGAAGTCGATATGCTGATTTGACAGTAAATAAACCCGAACGCTCATAGTGCCATATCAAAGTGTCCCTATTTATGGGGCTGCCAAGAGGAATCGAGAGGATACATTTTGCATCTTCTTCCCAAAAAATCGAATTCACAAGTTCTTTGTTCCAAGATCTCAATTCTTCATCAATAAGACAAATGACAGTAGCATCACTCGGGAGCACCGAGGGAGGAGACGATATACCAAAGCCTCTAGAGTTCGGAATCCACTTGTCTTTCCAAATTCTGATATTACGTCCGTCCCCCACTCTCCATCTAAGTCCGGATTGCAACACCTGCTTTGAGCCCCAAATACCCCTCCACGTCAAAGAAGGTCTCGATCCCAGCTGTGCTTCAAGAAATCCACATCGAGGGAAATCCACAATTTTATTTCTATTTATGTTGGGATTAAAATAAGCCTAATTAATTACTTTATGTTCGCATGCATGAGTTAATTAATTGGCTTAGAATTAGAAGCTGATCGAGGAAGCTAGGGCAGAGGAACATGACTCTGTCAGTCTCTGCGATTGGATGATTGGAATTACAGATCTAGTAGGGTCATTAACCATGTGATCATCTCTTTAATGATTTTTCTTATCCGTTACGCCATTAATTACTTTTGATTTTGTAAGACTTTAATTAGGGAAAGAATATTGTAATGGTGATTATATGTCCTAAAAATGTTTTAAGGCTACTTTGCCTCCTTTCATATCATACACGTGAAATTGCAGTCTCGATGTGGATGAGTTTTTGTCCGGTCAAAATACTTTAAATGAGTTTTCGTCAAATCTGTGAAACTTAACATTAACTTATTCACAAATCTACTCCCCAAACTTTTAAAACCTACTCACTCCATTCCACAATACATGTCACTTTAGGAATTCAAGATAAACTTAAATGTTATTTTGACATTATTACCCTTCTTCATTAAAAATTGGAATAGAGAGATGGATAATGGGGAGTTACAAAATATTTAATTGTTTCTCAAGGGTAATTTTGTCCAACTATACTTTTATTTTCCTAAAATTTAGAGCAGTAATTGATTCCTTAATCCTTATGAAAAAACCTTAAACGACATGTAATATGGAATGGAAGGAGTATAAAACATTGATTTAACACCTACCATCTATTTATTCAAATTCTGAAAAATATATTGATTTGACACTTACCACCTACTTATTTCCCCACACCCCAACTTTCAAAATCAATTCAAGTAAGGTTTCAATTTTTTCAGAACCAAATTCAAGTAAGGTTTCAATTTTTTCAGAACCATAAAACTTAACATACATCCAAAATCTAACAAAATGAGGTTTCAAAGTTCCACCGAAACCACCCAAACAATTATTTAAAAATCGAAACCCACGAAACTGGGTCAAAACCATTCTTAATAGGGCCTTAGAGTTTAGGTGGAATGTATTACGAGTGAACTTATATTATGTCTGAGTGAACAATATATTTATAATTTATATTTATAATTTATCGATAATAGTACCAATTTTCTTTAATTATTCATATTTGAAAAGACATTACAAGTCATAAATGAAAGAGAAGTAACACTTTTATCAATTATATATTAATTATATATCTTTAACATTAATTATATTAATATGAAAGAGGGTTATAGTAATATATTTCTCCAGAAGAATATTGAATAATATTTTCATTTCTATATATAAAGCTCTATGTTACTCTAAAGGTTAATTTTGATTTTTGATAATAACAAACAATTATGCGTTGGGCTAATCAGTAAGGACGTGACCTAATGATTATCTCTGAGAAAGTTGAGGCTCTAGACCAAATCCAAGATTTAGTTTCTAGAAAAAAATAAAAAGAAAAAGTCTTCAAGCTTTATAGATTTAGTTACCAAAAAGGTTCATTGATATTGGATTAACTTAGGCCATCTCCAATGGCAGCCGCGGGGCCGGGGTCGGCGGGGGAAACGGTTGGAGATGGAAAGGGGCCGGGGTCGGCAGCGGGGTGGAACGGGGCGGGCCGCGGGCTGCGCGGAGACCGCAGGCCAGCCCGCGGCTCGCGTGGTTTTGCTGGAGATTTTGGTTAATGTGTTATTGGCTCTATCCCTTTTTTTCTCGTTTTAATTGATTTTTCTTGCATTGTATAATTATTGTGTATTGTTGTATAATTAATGTGGCAAAAAAGAAATGGAATTTGGAAGAAAATAGCAAAACTAGGCTCGACCGAGTAGGCTTTTCGGGACGACATTCGTGTGCGCAGGCACGCACAAGTCTTGAAGGGCCTGCGCGCAAGGAGGGAGCCTTCTAGTAATAATTTCTTAACACTTATGGTTTAGAAATCATATATAAACCCAAGTTTTTCTTATCACACTTCCAATGTGAGATTAGTCTATTTCTCTCCAATTTTTCCCATTACATATGTGAACTTTGAGATTTAATTTCTCATTCACTCGTACTCCGATTTGGACGTACCATATACCATTTTAATCTACTCACGGAATAGAATATAATTCCGTCAAGACCCGACTCTTTACTCAAAGTGGGTCCCACTTAAATTACGTCCAAAATGGTCCATTAACTTACTTTTTCCAACACTATGTTTATGAGGTTTATAAGGAGCTTTAGGACTATTTTTATTTTATTTTCCTTGATTATGTTGTGTAATTAATGTTGTGTATTGTTGTAATTAATGTGTTATTTTAATTAATACTCCGTATTTAAAAAAATAAAACTATAATATTAATAGGTGAGAGTTTGCGTATTATGTATTAATTTTAAGTTACTTTAATTAAATATTCTATTTAATATTAATATTTTAATATAATTAATAATTAAATTACGAGTACTAATATAATTACTATTATTAATATTAATATTAAAAAATTTTAAAACTATAATATTAATAGGTGAGAGTGGACAAAGGAAAAAAATGGAATGAATTCCCTCACGGAGCCCCAACCATTGGAGACGACCAGGCAGGGCCCCGGGCTCCAGAGCCCGGGGCTAGCCCTCAACCATTGGAGATGGCCTTATATACTCAAGCCCAAAGATTTTGTAAAGGAACTCGATTTTCTAGGAAAGAAAATTGAGACCCAAAGTGTAAGAAGGGCCCATACTTCGTACAATTAGGTTAAGATCAACAATTTTCCGTATTTGGATTATTTTCAAATTAAATCCAAAAATTGGTTTTTGTCAAAAGAATATTTTCCAAAACTTATTGAGTGATTGACAAAAACATCTCATATGTTTCGTCTAATTCCCAAAAAATCTTCTGTATTATTTTACCTCTTAAAAACTCTCATGTGTTTGGTTTAATTACCACACTCGACCCAAGTAGAAATTGATTTTTGATTTTTGGCGAAATGACAAAATTATCCCTATGTATTGGTTTTTTTCTTTCTTTATTTGTTTTGAAAACCCAAAGTATACACTACTTGGATCGATTAGGGTAATTAGTGCATACTTTGGGTTTTCATGAAGTTAAATTAAAACAAGGGAGTTTTTGGGGAGTTAAACAACGCATAGGGGTTTTTTGTCTTTCGTTGTCAAGGAGAAAATTGTCATATTAAAAACAAAATGTGAACAAATACTTGTAATTTTTGCGTTTGAATCACACTCTCTTTTCTGGGGGTGTATTTGGCCTAATAGATCCCCATTCTTCTTTCCTGGATACCGTTGCGAACTTCAAATGGGAGGATTGGGTCATCACCTTTAGCGGCGTAATCGGCGCCTCCCTGCTTTTAGATAAACCTGGAACACCGCTTGCGATTAGGGTACGTAGTCTGCTGCCATCAATGGCGGAGCTACTTTGAGACTGCCTGTCCCCCCCACCCTCCCCCTCCCAAGAAAAAATTGTAATGTTATTTATATCATTAATAGTGAATAATGACAAATTATTTTATTAGCTCATTTGGTATTGCCAATTTGTAAGTGTAAGTGGAATCTCTAGTGCAGGGTTCAAAACCCAGCAGAAATAAATACAACCTTCTTATTTTTAAAAGTATTTTATGCTTTCTTTAATTTAATAGTCGTAAAAAGAGTATTATCTTTGATTTTACTCCATAATTTAGTACATTAATTCAAAAAATAGTTTTGATGATAATTATGATTATTGATTTAGTACATTGCTTCAAAAATTGTAAAATGGAAAATACTATTTTTTGATAATGCAAGCATCTCCTTATTAATTTGTTTATGTAGTGGACTGTTCCAAAAAATATCGCCCTCCCAATTAAATCCTTGTAGCTCCGCCACTGGCTGCCCATTTATCGGAACTTTCAATTTCTCCTACCTCAAATCTTCCAACAGGCTCAAGGGATACATGGAATATTATGCCAAGTCTTTGAAGAAAAACAATAACCTATTCGATCCTGATGAGTAATTTCTTCTGGTTTTTAATTAGGGTTTGTGGATATTGAAATATATTGGGCCTTTACAAATAGGAGTAAGTTTTAAAACTTTAAACCTAGAAATTAGACCCTCGTCACTTGCACTGCTATTTACAAAATTACATTTTTATTCCCATTTCTCAAAATGTTTATATTTCTTCCATGTTTCTTGTTTGTTTTGGATATTAATTTGCATGGATCAAAGTTCCATTTTCGATATATATTTCGGTCAGCCGAGTATATGAAACTTTTTGAAAACTTTCAGAAAATGTTTCTGAAAAAATAGAAAAAATTATGAATTTTTTTACTAAATTAAGAACAAGATAAAGTAATAAGGCAAATATAGAGTTTCGAAAATACACTTCGTTTCCGTTTCGATTGATTAAAAAACATAAACTTTTCGATATTTTCAACGAAAAATTATCCATGTTAATTAGAATGTTGATTATTGTTTGGTTGAGGTTGAAAAGTAAAAGGATTAAAAACATTGTTGATATTTAACTATGAATTGAAGAGTATATATACACCATATGAATTCCTAACATAAGGTATGTACATTGTAATTGCCTAATTACATTCCTACATAATCCCTAATTACATTCCCGCAATCATGTCAATCTAGGATAGCAGTATCACTTATTTTATGCATTGATTGACTTTTATTTCTTAACACTCCCCCTCAAGTTTGGAATATATGTTAATAATTCCTAACTTGTGAATTAAAGTTAAAAAATGTGAAGAACTTAATGATTTCGTTAAAACGTCAGCTGGCTGGTTTGATGTGGATATGTGTTTCAGTTTGATAATTCCTTCTTGAACCTTTTCCCGTATAAGATGACAATCAATTTCTATATGCTTTGTTCGCTCGTGAAAAACTGGGTTCGAAGCAATATATTGTGCCGCTTGATTGTCACAATATAGATTGGTAGGATGTGAGTGTTGTATGCCCAAGTCTTGTAGGATGTACTTTAACCAGATAATCTCACAACAAGTTGCAGCCATGGATCGGTATTCGGCTTCTGCGCTAGATCTCGATACTGTAGTTTGCTTCTTGGTTTTCCAAGAAATTAATGAATTTCCAAGAAATATGCAATACCCTATCACTGATCGTCGTGTATCTCGACATCTGGCCCAATCTGCATCACAAAATGCATTTAATTGAATTGACCTATTTGTAGGGAGAGGAATTCCTTGACCTGGTGTTTGTTTTACATAACGTAATACACGATAAGCTGCTTCCAAATGTGGGACTCGTGGTTTGTCCATAAATTGGCTTAGTACGTGGACTGCATATGCCAAGTCAGGTCGTGTGATAGTTAAGTATATTAGTCGTCCAACAAGTCGTCGATATGAAGAAGGATCACTAATGTACTCGCCATCAAACTTACTAAGAGATAGGTTTTGCTCCATTGGGAAAGGGACTGGTTTCGCCGCCAAATATCCAGCATCTTCGAGAATTTCGAGAGCATATTTTCGTTGTGAAAGAGCAATGCCTTTGTTGGATCGTGCAATTTCTATTCCTAGGAAATATTTTAACTCCCCAAGGTCCTTCAGCTTAAATTGATCCTTTAAAAAGGACTTGGTATTTTCAATATCTTGTAGATTATTTCCAGCTAGGATAACATCGTCAACATAAATGAGAAGAGCAGTGAATTTACCATATTGGGATCGGACGAACAAAGAATAGTCAGCCTTAGATTGTTTGAATTTGGCTCGTTTGAGGGCAGTGGAGAGTTTGATAAACCATTGGCGGGAAGCTTGTTTGAGACCGTATAAAGATTTGTGAAGTTTGCAAACTCGTGTCTCCCCCTTTCGTCCGAAACCAGGAGGTAAAGACATGTAAACATCTTCAACAAGCTCTCCATGTAAGAAGGCATTATTGACATTAAGTTGATGAAGATGCCAATGTTGAGTTGAAGCCACAACAAGGAGTAGATGTACAGTCACAAGTTATGTAAGGGGAGCAAATGTCTCACTATAGTCCAGTCCTTCGATTTGATTATATCCCTTGGCCACTAGCCTGGCCTTGTAACGCTCAACTGTGCCATCCGGCTTGTATTTGATCTTGTATACCCATTTGCATCCGATGGGTTTCTTTCCTGGATGAAGTGCTTGAAGAGACCATGTTCCATTAACTTTAAGTGCTTCAAGTTCTTGTTGCATAGCAAAACACCATTTGGGGTCACGAACTGCCTGCTCAAAGGATGAGGGCTCTTTTTCTACTGAGAGAGAAATGGTGAAAACATGGTGTTTGGTAGATAACTGATCATATGAAAGTACATCAGATAAAGGATAATTAGTACATTTTGCTTTAACCATTGTCGAGTTAGATGATGGGACGTTCCGTGAAGGAAGAGAAACACCAACATGGTAATCATGCAAATAACTAGGTGTGAGGAAGGAACATGTGAGTCCAAAGACGAGGTTGGGGTAGGTTCATCAATGGGTGGAGCAGGTGTTGATGATTCGGTATGTGGGTAGTTTTCTTCGTGAGCAAGATGCTGAAGCGGAAACACTTCATTGTTGTGAGGAAGAGTAGTATTGTTGGGTAGTAGATTCGGTATTGGAGACAGACCTGCAACAGAAGATGGAAAAGGAAAAATATCCTCGTGAAAAATAACCTCACGTAAAACGAAAATCTTACTAGTTGAAAGATCATAAACCCTATAACCCTTTTGAGCATATGGATATCCCAAGAAAATACATCGAGTGGCTCTTGGATCAAATTTGGTGGGACGCTGGTGATGTGTTGAGGCAAAGCATAGACATCTGAAAACTCGCAAATGGTTATATACGGGTTGTTTATGATGAAGTTTTTCGAAAGGTGTTTTTCCTTGAAGAAGAGGTGTGGGAGTTCAATTGATAAGGTAGGTAGCGGTCAAGATGGCATCTCCCCAAAATCTTTTAGGAAGATTGGCTTGGAATAATAGAGCTCGGGCAACATTGAGGAGATAACGATGTTTTCTTTCGGCTACCCCATTTTGTTGTGGAGTGGAGACACAACTACTTTGATGGATGATCCCTTTATTTAAGTAAAAATTTCTCATTGTAAACTAAAGTCCATTGTCACTTCTAAGAATTTTGACTTTCAAGGAAAATTCTGTTTCAACAAGGTTGATGAATTTGGTGATATATGAGTGTGTATTTGATTTACGATTCATCAAATAAGTCCATGTGCAACGAGTATAATCATCAACTATTGTAAGAAAGTATTTTGCCCCTGTATTTGAACGAACATGGTAACCTCCCCAAATATCAACATGAATTAGTTCAAATGGTATTTTTACATTAATCGAACTAGTTGAAAATGAAGAACAAGTTTGTTTAGCTAGTGGGCAGATTAAACAATAAGAGATAAAACAAAGTTTCATATCTTTTATTGAATGAGAAAGTAAACTGAAAATTTTATTTGATGGATGGCCAAGACGTTGATGCCAAAGACTAGAGGAACACGAAACCGGTGAGGTGACTACATTACACCCAGTCTTTTGTGGAGTATCAAGATAGTAGAGTCCTCCTCTCTCAGTTCCCGTCCCAATCATCTTCCCCGATAGCTGGTCCTGTAGCATAAAAGTACAATTAGTGAATGTGGCAATGTAGTAGGAATTTTTCAAAAGTTTCTAATGGAAATTAAGTTTAATTTAAAGGAAGGGACACAAAGCACATCATTTTGGATGAAATTGGTGAAATGAATGTTCCCGACGTGTGTGACAGTAGCAATGGATCCATCTGGTAGATGAACATTTTTATTAGTTGTTGGATGAAGATGAAGATGAAGTGCAAAGAAGTTAAGAAGTTAAGGGATGGTTTTGATGATTTCCAAAACGTCAAAATCAGCTAAGTATGGAAAGCTTAGTTCCCCTAGAAGAATTTTGAACAAGAATAGAAGACATCAGAAGAGTTCAAAAGTTCAAAGCCCAGAAGACTAGTGATCTCATGCTGAAACAGCGAACAGAAGGGTAGACCATCAGCTGACTCAAATCAGATTAGTTCAGTATTTGATCAGCAGAGTTGCTTTGATCAGCAGAGTAGAAGAGATCAAGAGATTAGTCCAACGGTAATAAATGCACCTGGTGTAATAAATGCTGAAAGAGAAGGGTAGTAATGGCAAATGATTGAAGAAAACTCTCGGATCAGCAGAGTGCATTTAATGCTGCTACAGGAAAGTACAGCAGAGAAAGGACTGTAGCAGGTAGCCGTTCTGATTTTCGGGCTAAGGCTATGGATTTGAGATTTGATTTCCTTCAACGGTCATATTTTCAAATCCAAGTATAAATAGAGCTGATTTCGAAGAGAGAGACACACAACAACATCTGAGATTTCGCATTCGAAGCAGAAATTTTTCTAAGTCTCCAGAAGCTCGAACAGCTCACTCGTCTGGTCGAAGTCATCTGTTGACAGAAACCCAGTTGAAGAAAATAGAAAAATACAATCTGAGTGTTTTGTATTAGCTGAGTGTTGTGAGAAGTTTAAATCCGTCTTTGTGAGTGATTTAACTTCAGAGGATAGGTCTTCTTTGTGATTTCCTATTGTGAGCTTATAGCCTTTTCATTTGTTGTCTAGGTATAAGTGGAGACATATTGTAAACTTTGTGTTTATAGTATAACCCAGAATCTGAGTGATCTGGAAGAGTGGACTAAAGGATTTTTATCCATATAACCACTATAAAAATTCTTTGTGTTATTTCTGCATTTAAAGGTTTCTTGCATATTTTGAAGTTGCATAAAATTACACCTTGAATTATCAAAAGATTTTATAAGGAGTTTTAAAACTGGGGATAAAATCTTTTTAAGGACTTAGTCTACTTGTGAAAAACACTTTCAAACATCCGCTGCAAGTATACTCTTGATAAAACTGATTTTCACTGAAATCAGCTAAGTAAACTGTAAGAAGAGTGGTCACTCTGCTGTTCAAGATTTGTTCACGATCAGCATAGTCATCTTACTGTTCTTCATCAGCTTAGTCTGCTGACAGAAGAGTAAAAAGTTTTTAAGTCTAAAATTTTTATGAGGTCTATTCACCCCCCCCCCCCCTCTAGACCTCATCTGACCACTTGGGACCAACAAGTGGTATCAGAGCAGGTGGTTCATTAGAATCAGCTGCCTGATCAACGAGCTTGATCCAAGTGTTTTTCAAAGGTTTTTCAAAACTTTTCAAAAGAGCATCTTTTTGAAAATTTAAAACTTTTTGAAAAATGGACTGTATCAGCCATGTTCCCCACATTGTTGGTATGTCGTTTGAAGATTGGAAGATCAGAATGGAGATCTTCTTAGCTGCCTACAATGACAACATGTATACATGTATCATAAAAGGTCCATTCAGATTCACAAAGACCATAAAGATAAATGAAGTTGATACGGTTGTGGAAAAAGATCTTCATGAGATGACTCCAGAAGAAATAAAGCTATTTAATCTGGATAAAGTCGGAAGATTTATCATGACTAAAGCCCTGGATAATGATCGGTTTGATAAAGTCAAACACTGCAAAACTGCAAAGGAGATGTGGGATAAAGTCAGAGATATGAACGAAGGAAACGACGCCATTAAAGAGCATCAGCTGAGTGTTCCTCTGGAAAAGCTAGACAATTTCAAGATGAAATCTGGAGAGACCATAGATCAAATGGATACCAGGTTCACCAGAACTTTGAATGAAGTCTTAAAGCTTGGAAAAACCTTCACGGACAAGGAGATAACCATCAGAGTGCTGAAGGCTTTACCTCCAAAATTCAACATGAAGGTGACAGCAATGGAAGAATCAAGAGATTTGGGAAAAATCTCTCTTACAGAGCTGTTCTCAGTACTCAAGGCGTATGAGTATAAACTGCCTAGAATGGGAATTGAAGAAACCTCAACTTCAGGACCCACAGCTGCCTTAGTTGCTGCTGAAAACACCAGAAGACCAGCACATAAAAGCAAAGAAGTGGACTCATCTGATGAAGCCACTCTACTCAACAAAAAGGAGTACACAGCTGGAGATGTAGCATTGCTGATGAACAATTTCAAGAAGTTCTACAAGAGAAAATTGAAGAACAAATACAACAATGCTTCTACTTCTAAACCTAACTCTTCTTCTCAAGAAAAAGATGATTATAAAGCAAAACTAATGTGTTATAACTGCAGGAAATTGGGACACTTCATCAGAGACTGTCCTTATCCAAAAGCAGAGAAGTACACTGAAGAAGAGAAGAGAATCAGGAAAGAAAGAAAGCATCAGAGAGGCAAGGCAATGATGGCTGAAGTAGAGAAGCTGACTGCTGTCTACTTATCTGATTCAGATTCAGACACGTCTGATGAAGAATCATCTGATGAAGAAAAACCTGCTCTCCTCTGCCTGATGGCAAAGGAATCTGATGACTCTGAGGATGAGGTAACTCCTCTTGACAATGAATTATTTAATTCATTTGAACAAATGATGCTCAACAATACTAGCATTGCTGATGTATTTAAAAAGCTTAAGGAAGAGATGATATTGCTAAAAGAGCAAAACAATTCACTGAAACTTAAATCTGAAAAGCCAAAAGAATCAGCTGAATATAAACTGCTTGAGCAAGAGAATGAATCTCTGAAAGCTGAATGTGAAGTTTATAAAGGAAAAATCATGGAACTTGAGAAAGTTATTGAGTCTTATGAAAAATCATCTGTTGCATCCACTCATATGACTAGTAAACAGAAGATGCCTTTAGAACAGGATAAGCAAGAATTGAACCATACTGAGAAATTTATATCTGCTGACAATAGTAAGGTCATTCTGTATGTTCAAACTGCTAGACCTACTTCACCTGAGAAAGTGGTAAAGGAGAAGAAATCTCCTAAGGCTAAAAAGAGCAAAGAGCCTAGTGTAGGTAAACAGACTAGTAAGACCAAAAAGCAGAGTCCTAAGAAGTCTGCTGATAAAGCTAAAGTCAATCAGACTAGTGGTAAAACTAAGTCGTCTGTTAATGAGCAAGAACCTAGTAAACCAAAGAAGCATAAAAATAAGAAAAATCAAAATGCTTGGTATGGAAATGAGTCATATTATGTGCAACCTGCTGCATATCATCCTATGTATCATGCACCTCAATTTCCTGGTTACTATGCACCATATCCTGCTCATCCAATGCATGCATACCCTGCTTATCATGCACTTTACCCTGCTTATGAACATTATTCTTATCATACTGATCATCAACATGACTTATCTGATAACTTTGATAAAAATGAAACTGTTCATGCTCCTATTAAAACTCAGAAGCCTAAGAAGCCTAAGACATCAACATCTTGGGTTGTCAAAGGTGGAACTAATCCTTCAGGACCCTCTCAATAAGGGTACCTAAAACAATTTTATTTTTGTTTTGTAGGATAGGATTAGGAGTAGGAGTAAAGTAGAGAAGATTTGGTACTTGGACAGTGGTTGTTCAAGACACATGTGTGGAAGCATACATGAGCTGACTGATGCAATTGCTGTGGATGGTCCAAAGGTTACTTTTGGAGACAGCAAAGAAGGCAAGATTAAAGCTAAAGGGAAACTGATCAGAGGAAACATAGAGATATCTGACGTCTCATATGTTAAAGGCCTCAAATATAATCTGCTGAGCATAAGTCAATTTTGTGACAAAGGATATTCAGTCATCTTCTCAACAGATAAGTGCCACGTTGAACAAATTGGTACAAAGAATGTTATTTTATCTGGAAGACGACAAGGGAATGTCTACATAGTCGACTGGAATTCTGCTGACAAGAATTCAAGTGTTTGTTTGGTTGCATCAACACCAAGTGAAGTTAGCTGGCTATGGCACAAAAGGATGAATCATTTAAACTTCAAGACCATCAACATATTAATAAAGAATGATTTGGTAGAAGGGCTTCCAAAAACAGTCATGAGCAAAGACGAGCTCTGTGACGCCTGTCAGAAGGGTAAACAAATCAAGTCATCGTTCAAAAGCAAGAAGCACCAATCTTCTGAAAGAATCTTGGAGCTGCTACACATGGACTTATTTGGACCCATTAATCCAGTCAGCAATGGTGGAAAGAAATACTGCCTAGCTGTTGTGGATGATTATTCAAGATGTTGGTCCCAAGTGGTCAGATGAGGTCTAGAGGGAGGGGGTGAATAGACCTCTGAAAATTTTTGAACTTAAAAACTTTTCAGTCTTCTGTCAGCAGACTAAGCTGATGAAGAACAGTAAGCAGACTCAGCTGATCGTGAACAAATCTTGAACAGCAGACTGACCACTCTTCTTACAAATACTTAGCTGATTTTCAGCAAAACAGTTTTTCAAGGAGTATACTTGCAGCGGATGTTTGAAAGTGTTTTTCACAAGTAGACTAAGTTCTTAAAAGATTTTATCCCCAGTTTTACAAACTCCTTTTAAAATCTTTTAGATAATTCAAAGTGTTTAAATATGCAAGAAAACTTGAATGCAAGATAACACAAAGAATTTTTATAGTGGTTATATGGATAAAAATCCTTTAGTCCACTCTTCCAGATCACTTAGATTCTGGGTTATACTATAATCACACAGATTACAATATATCTCCACTTACACCTAGACAACAAATGAAAAGGCTATAAGCTCACAATAGGAAATCACTAAGAAGACCTATCCTCTAAAGTAGAATCACTCACAAAGATGGATTCTAACTTCGCACAACACTCAGCTATTACAAAATCACTCAGATAATGTTTTTCTGTTTTCTTCAACTGGGTTTCTGTCAACAGATGACTTCCACCAGACGAGTGAGCTGTTTGAGCTTTTGAGACTTAGATAAATTTTCTGCTTCGAATGCAAAATCTCTGATTGTTGTTGTGTATCTCGCTCTTTGAAATCAGCTCCTTTTATACTTGAATTTGAAAATAAGACCGTTGAAGGAAGTTAAATCTTCAAATCCATAGCTTTAGCCCGAAATTAAAACGGTAACCTGCTACAGTACCTTTTCTGCTGTACTTCTCTGTAGCTGCATTAAATGCACTCTGCTGATCCGAGAGTTAATTCCAATTATTTGCCATTACTACCCTTCTCTTCCAGCATTTATTACACTTGGGGCATTTATTACCGTTGAACTAGTCTCTTGATCTCTTGAACTCTGCTGATCAAAACGACTCATCTGATAGGCACTCTGCTGATCAAATACTGAACTAATCTGATATGACTCGGCTGATGACCTACCCTTCTGTTCGCTGTTTCAGCATGAGATCACTAGTCTTCTGGGCTTTGAACTTTGAACTCTTCTGATGTCTTCTTTTACTTGTTCAAAATTCTTCTAAGGGAACTAAGCTTCCATACTTAGCTGATTATGATGTTTTGGAAATCATCAAAACCTTCCCTTAATTACTTGTCTTCTTTGCACTTCATCTTCATCTTCATCCAACAATTTCCCCCTTTTTGATGATGACAAAACTTCAGCTAAGTACCTGTACCTAAACTAAAGTTTTGATCCTCAAAAATTTCTGAGATAGAAATAGTCTATTGGATTAAAACTTGCAATTTTATAGATGTTGAACTGATTACATATTACAAGTTTGTTCAGATGAGTCGTGCAGAAAAAAAATTACGAGGAGATACATAAGTAAATTAAAGCAAGACTAATCTATTTGCTTGTCTTCTTTATCTTCCTTGCTCTCTTTTTCTTCTTCAGCAGGTTTGGAAGTTTCAGCTTCCAAATTTTGCTTCAACAGCTCTAACTTCTTTCTTTTAACATCAGGGTCAAGCTGTTCTTCAGCTGAGTCTTTAGCAGCAGCTATCTCCTTATCAGACTTAGCCTTTGCTTCAGCTTCAGTTTCTTCAGCAGCTTCACCTTCTTCTTCTGTGATCTTTTCATCTGTTGATCTGCTTGTGCCTTCATTTGCTGCATCATTCTTTTCATCATCATCAGCAGATTCTTCTAACACTTCTGTTCTTTCAGCAGATGATGCCTTATCTTCCCTTTCTTCCCTCAGTACCTTATCTTCCCCCTTTTTGTCATCATCAGCAGGGTTGACTTGATAATTTGGTAAGATTGGGGTGATCAGAAGTGAATCACATAGAAGCTTGATGTTTTCTTCCATGGCATGCATTTGAGCTTGTTGACGTAGTTGAGTTGCTCTGAATGCATCCAGTTGAGCTTGTTGATTCAGTTGATTGGCTTCAAAATCATCCATTCTTTTTAGAACAGCTTCACCTTGGTCACCTAACTGAATTTGAGTTGCCAGAATCCAATCAGCAGATGCCTTGAAGTCTTTCATCATGTTATCTAAGGTTTCATCCTTAGCTTGGATGGCCATTTCAACTGTTTCCGTAATATCTCTCCAACCTTCAGTTGTGCTTTGGGTTCTTCTTCTGATAACATCCATGTCTTGACAAATGGACTTAACATTTTGAGCAGTATCTTCTATCAGATTTGTTGGAACAGCAGCAACTTTCTGATTGGATTGACTCACAGCAGCCAACACATCTGCTTTTAACTCCTCCTTCATTTCCTTCAATGATTTGTCAATCATTTGTTGGATGGAGTCCAACAAATTTGTCTGATCATTTTGAGAAGTTGAAGGAACATCTGATGGAGTAGCAGGCATAGTTTCTTTGAGAGGTTGCTCTGATGTTTGGATTATCAGTTCAAGAGACTGATCTGCTGGACCAGAAATGGGCTCATCTTCCTTGGCCTTATCAGCATGACTAGGAGTGCTTTCCTTCTCCTTAATCTGATCATATGGGTCAAATGTACCCTCATTGTGCATTTGTTGATCAGAGGACTCTTCTTTGTCTTTATCAGCAGGGGATATGATCTTCTTAACAGTCTCAACTGTTTTCAGCAATCCCTCATTGTCTACAGCTGACCTATTAGAAATCCATGTAAAATTGTCAAGAGGAATAAAAGGTGAATATGGTTCCTCAGGTAGCTCTTCATATTGTTTGATATTTGGACCATAGACAATGTGCTTGATATTTGGAAGAGGGACCAATGAGCTGGGTTGTCCCTTTAGCTTCCTTGACTTCTTTGCCCAAAGTTCCATTGCTTGAGCAATAGCCAGTTTGATTGATCTTTCCTTGAGGTCTTCTGATTCACCATAATCCTCAGGAACAGATTCAAGGATCTTCTTTGCTTCGGCCTTGACTGTGTGACTTATCCTTAGCCTTAACCTGTCCAGAAAGAATTCTGAATCAAGTGCTTGAATTAAAGATCCAGTCTCTAGCCACTTCAATACCCAGGCTTCTTCAGCAGTGAAGCCTTTCCACTTGGCCATCTCAGCAGGGCTCTTTGTCAGTCTGAATTCTCTCCATCTGTTGTATCTGATCTTTTCAGCATGGAATAATGTCAGACGGTTGATTCTTTCATTTTCAGCATCTAGCCTCTTGAGGAATTCTTCAAAAATAGCAGGATCATCCCTGACAATCTCTATAGCTAATCTAATTTCCTCTCTTCTCTTTGGCTTTATCTTTGGTGCAGGCATAGCTGGTATTGGTTTGTTTGGATCCCTCTGTTCACCAATAACTAGCCCACCAGTATGCTGATTTCCATGAGCATCCTTGATGCTTGCTTCAATAACAGCAGCCAATTCTGCTGCCTCAACAGCATCTCTCTGCTCTTGAGTCATCTTGCTGGCCTCTTCTTCCAGCCTTTTTAACTCTAGGCTTTTCAGCCTATCTTCTTCTGCCTTTTCTGCAGCTATCCTTTGCTTTTCAGCATCATCTTGTCTTTTCTTTTCTGCAGCAGTCAGGTAAGTTGCAATTTTCCCAGTCCGTCTTCTTCTTGATTCAGGACTTTCAACTGCTTGAATTGGAGTTGCAGCAACAGGAGTAGGATGCAGAAGGAGTGTTTCTCCTTCACCTGTTGTGGCAGTCTGCTGTTCTTTTCCAGCTTCAGCAGATACTACAGCAGAAGAGTCTGTAGTAGGTACTCCAATTTTGGAAACAACTTCTTCAGTAGACTTATCAGCAGGTTCTTCAATAACTAATGGCCTCTCAGCTGATGTTGTTGTTTCTCTTACTTTTGCAACTGTCTCCTCAGAGAAAGTTACACTTCTCTTGACCTTTGATTTGGCCAATCTTTTGGCAGGGGGGTTGGCAGTAGGAGGTCCCCTTGCCTCACTTCTTTTTCTCAACCTTTTCAACCTTTGAAGAGGAGGTTCTTCCTCAGATTCAGTTCTTTCAGGAGAGGAACCTGTCTCCATCTGTTCAATCTCCTTGGTAAATTCTTCAATCATCTTTTCTGGAACTGCATCTCCAGGTTGTGCTGATCCAGCCTCAACAGCAGACTGTGCTGTTGGCTCAGCAGTTGACTAGTCTGACCCTCCTTCTTGCTCTTCTTAGAAGGGGTCTTTTTGGATTTTGCAGTGGCTTTTCTTTTTGGTCTTGCCACCACTTGTTTCACTGGTTCATACAATTTCAATTCCTTACTTGCATGAGTAGTCTTTCCACCAGCCATGGGACAATGCAAGGATGCAAACAAATTACTGAGTAAGATGGCATGAGAGAGCCTTTTATCACTCAGCAGCTCATAGACGTGAGCAGCCCAGTTAACTTTCAGACCATAGTATATGCAAACCATGGTGTAGTACCTCCTTCTGGGTAACCCATCTAGTGAGCTTGTGTAGCTTTCCAGTACCTTCGCAATGATGTCTGCGAACCTTTGATACTCATCCTTTAACTGAGTTTTCATTAGGGTTCCAGTCATCTCTTCTCCCTTTTTCGCACAAATTGCCCAAAATTCATCCTCCTTTTCTGACCCTAAGCTGGTCACATCTCCTCCCTTATCTGCTAACTTGTAAATTTCACTAAGAACAGCAGCAGAGACAGCGATTTTCTTACCACCAATGACAGCCGTCATGACAGTTTCATCATCGTTGAATTCCCTGGTCGTATAGAAGTGATAAACGTCTTCTAAGTAGACCCTGTCTTCATGTGCTTCCAGGATTTGAACAAGTGATGCCTCTTGGATTTTCTTCAGAAGAGAGCGCATCAGATCAGTACCCGAAAAGTGAAATTTGCTGTAGTTTAGGTATCTTCCATCAATAATCTTTTCCATCTCTGAGATTAGTGAGCAGGAATCTGCAAAAGCAATATACTTTCGAAGCAGGAGAGTTTGAGAGTTAGAGAATTTGAGAATATTTGGTGCGTAAGACGACTGTACTGTTTTAGATCGGACTTTATACGTTTCTATTATTTGGGTTATCATGATTAATCTGAAACGTTGATCTAATCTGACAGTTTATTAATCGTGTGGATGGGAGTTGCGATTTCAATTTTATTATTTTAATGTCAGATGGGCGGGAAACTCTATCGACACTAATCTGTTACTTAT